>JBBMFX010000011.1:12445008-12462650 GCA_037832545.1 Rhabdalestes septentrionalis
TTACCTGATGGACGAAAACATCCTCTTTGGTGTCATTTCTGTAAGGAAAGCAAAGCAATGTAGAATTAACAGAAAAAAGGTACACCTGCACCAGTCATTTGTTAACATTTGAAACTTACCGAACAGAAAGAGCCACCAATGCTACCAAAACGATGCGTATTTACGGATATGTATTGGAAAAGATCAACATACCTGTTGATGAATCCATATCCATTCCGCACATTGAACCATTTCACAGTTCCTTGCACCAGAGTAGCTGTGAGAGGAGGAGTTAAGGTGTATTAATGAGACTCAGCAGCACGTGAAGGTGTGGCGAACACGCCACGTTCAAACGCGTGAAGCCTGCATTTTTCAGGCCTACGGTGTGGAGGATCGAAGGCCCTGCCGGTCAATTATTAACCAGAAAAAAACTTCCAAACCACTCTTAGGATAAGATCAAGTAGAACAAGCTCAAAGTTTCAGTATCCAGAATGCGTTTGTACAACATCTACCTGCTCATATTCACTCCAAACAATCTTTCCCTGCTCAGTGCGAAGGCCGGTTTAAACCATTTCCTACTACCGATTACACAGATCTTAATTTACAGATAAGACACATTACAGATCACGAGTTATTGCTTCCATTTGCCCCATATTGTTACCTAAAGACAACTCAAACACCTGCGCTCGACAAAAAACGTCAACACGCCAAAAATTATCACAATCCCTTTAATTCAAAATGAATTCACCAAGTCTACAGTATAGGCAGTTTTACTTTATTATGACTATTACAAACACTGTACTACACTGGAGAAAGATGGTGCGACATCTTTCAGATTGAATGATAAAAATGAATACATTTATAAAGAACTTTATACACAGACAACAAAAACAGTGTCGTTATTACACACGAGTGAAACTGGAAACACGTGGAAGGTGGCTATTCCTGAAATGTGGCTCAGCATGGTGGGTCCTCAAAACGAAACTCACACGCAAACACTCTCAGGACCTGTAGGAGCCTGACCAGCTAAAGACACGACACAGAAGAGTCTACAGATCTGATAAGCTTAGTTTGTGTGATCTGTTATTGGTGTGATAAATTGAGAGCACCCCCTACCAATCACTTTCCTCTCCGGTGGAGGAGTCTGCTCAGTCTCTGCCGCAGCCGTTGGAGCTTCTTTCGCTTCTGTGTCGGTCATTTTTTTACTCCACACTCTCTCCCTGTAAATCGTAAGCAGGGTTCTCCCCCTCCCTTCGATCTCCAAATTTGCTCCAGCCGCCACCGCAAACTTTTTATCCAGAGCCCATGACGGGCATGGCCAGCTGAGCCGCGCTCTGATTGGCTCAACCGCTGACCATTCAGTGAGCTGGGGCTGCGAGTCCGGCCCTCTGATTGGTCCTCCGGCGGCCTCGCGCGAAACGCTTAGTCATAAACAAAGATTTTAATTAATCATAATTTAATCAGTAAACTGCCTATTTACATCAACCCACTTTGAAAATATATTAAATTGTAATTCATTTTACACGGAAATATAAACCACCCACACACTTAGCAAAAAAGCTTAGTATAGTAGGTACTAAAAGTTTTTATTTAACTTAAAATAGGGGCTTTTTGGTGCTAAATACAAGTCTTTTTATTGGTTATCATATATTATAGTGTAGTATATGTGTTTTATTATTATAAAACAATTGTTTTATTTTTAAAATGAGTCCTCAGCATTTGAACGATTAAACAGTTCTTTCCCAGGTTAAATGGCTCTTGGCCATGATGGAGTCTATTATAATATAATACACTATAAGATAACAAACTATGCAGAGGACTCAAATAATTTTCTCTTGGATCAATATAAGATGTAAAATAATAAATAATTAAATAAATTGTTCTCTGAGATGTCATGACCACTGCTTTTCCAAAATAATATTTTTTAATATATACGAGTTCACACATTGATAGTTCTACATTGATTACTGACCTAACTGGATTCAGCATTCAAATATATTTTGATGACATGATTATACCCTGCTATTGGATATACATACATACATACATACATACATATATACATACATACATACATACATACATACATACATACATACATACATACATACATACATACATACATACATACATACATAAATGGTTCTTTGAGTGTTCAAGGTTCTTTATAACCATGGCTTTCACTAAATAAACTTTTTTAATATGTTTGCGGCATATTTCACATTGTATATTTATTGATTATTGGCCTAAATTGATTTGGCATTGAAATATGTTTTAATTACATGATAATGCCCTGCTATTGTAAATAAAAAATTAATACATACATAAATTGTGACCTAAGTTCTCATGGCGCTGTATAAGCATTGCTTTTGCTACTTTTTAAACATAAGTTAGGTACATTTCACAATGTGTCTTTATTGAGACAAAATGGGTTTAGCATTAAATTATATTTTGATTACATGATATTGGCCTGCTATTGTTGAGGTTTGAAACACAGGCAGCGGATATATGTAAACATGGTCACTTTCTCTGACTGGGACCTGCACCTGTCACCTGTTGGGGTTATATCAGCTTGTGTAGCCGCCAGTGGTGAATCAGACACACACAGATCGCAGGGCTAAAACCAGTGAGAGCAAACCAGGCCAACTCTTCTGGGCTGTCTGAGAAAAACCTGCTCTGTTTCATGCCCATGTTGTTAGGCCTCACTGCCTCGCCCTGGACCCTCCACCACCCCTACTCCCACCCCAGTTCCGACTCTACTCATAGGTCACCAGATTCATGTTTCACATGGCTATATTTATCCAAACGACTACACTGACTGAAAAGATGGGGCCTTCTTGGTGCCTTGACTCTGGGAATGCCTGGACGTCTGTGTACCCTGTCACTCAATATAATAATTTAATTACCCTTCTTAGGCATTACCAAGGGCACCAAAACTCTCAGAACCAAATGGGCTGTGAAAACCAAACCAAAAATTCTGCAGAATTTGACATTTTACTTACAACGTGTTTCAAATGACATGGATCTGTTTAGTGCGTAACGCTACACAGGCTCTTCGTGAATACCGCTTTACGCCTTTAGCCTAGCTGAACCCTTTTTGGCAGAAGGAATGCGAGGAATGGTTAGAGCCGGTTTTTTAGAGAGTAAAGGGAATTCAGCTTAAAACATTTCGATTAAAAATGAAGAAGGGAGACCGTTTAAGCATAATATGGGCGCATATTCAGTATGAATCACAGTATAAAAAAAGGCAGAAAAATCAGAAGCGTTGTGGACTGACGCGGATCTGACGGACACAAGGCTCCGTGCGCGCCCCCGCGCCGCCCTAGAATTTAAAGAGCTAGGGGCGAGCGCGCATGCGCGGTAGAGGGGACGCGTCCGAGTCTCGTCTCGGTGGTTATGTGTGGCTGAGTCGGTGCGGATGAGAGAGTGAGTGAGTGAGTGAAAGAGAGAGAGAGAGAGAGACCGTTTTGGGGGGCTTTAACACTTTTGTCAGCCTCGAACCTGCGTGTGTGCCCTCGAGAGAACAGAAACAGGGAGGAACCGAAAGATCTGGAATGACGGGAGAGTCCACAGAGCTGATTTAAAGTGGAAAAAGGCACAAAGGCACCAGAACCAGCACCAGCAGCCCAACCAGCCCAACCACACATCCAGCGGGACCAGGCTCAGTCATTAGATCGCACCCAAGCATCTAAGAGTGGGAAAACCTTCTAAACTAGGTAAGTTAGCCCCAATAAACCTATCCCTTTACCTCCTTACTGCTGCCCCCCCTCCTCTTCTTCTTTTTCTTCTTCATCCATTTCTATTCATTATGATGTATTTTTTCGTTGTGACACTGAGCCGTGCTGGAATCTGAATTAGAAAACTTTACTGATCTTGGAGGAGAAAGCGATATTTTTTATAGCAAGAAATGGCTCTTTTGACGTAAGCCACAATTTTCCTGGCATATACTTTATATTTATTGTTTTTTTCTGGAATTCGGCATGGCGAAATGAAGACTGGGCCTTTTTATACGATGGCAACTTTACGGAACCGAGCAGCACAAAGGAAGAGTAGGTTTGAACGCGGTGGCTGAAGAGAAAGATCGGATCACTCAAATCAGAACTCGGAGCTGGAATGGTGCTTATGTTACACTGTTGCACTACATTGTTGCAATGTCACATTTAATTGTAACAGAGTAGCGGCTGCTGCGTGTTGTCCTGGTTACAGGGGTATTAGTCGAGGGGTCTGATGGATCTGGACCAGATCTGGTGGATCTGGTCCAGGTCTGGCCGGGTTCAGGCGTGTCCTCGATGCAGTTAGCCGAGGTTAGCCCTCTGATCTCTGTGTCTGTCCCGGGTGGGTAGGCCTCAGTACGTCCAGGGCGGAAAAGGGGTTGTCTACCCGAGATGCGGGCCAAAACAAGTAGAAGATGGCTCGATTTCATATCGGTTTATACGGTAATGTTGGGAGTTTGTAGTGAATGCTGCACGCCCGAAGTCCTCCTGGAGCATGATAGCCTTAGCCTGCCCTGACCGGTGGATTATCTCTGTGATTTCTAGTTAAAACACAAGCTCTGGACAGTTTTTTTTCGGGATTTGAGGAAACCTGAAAGGCCCGTTTTGTGAGACTGTCACTTCTATCACTCAGTCAGAGCCCCTCGTATTTGAGTTTGGCTCGTCTGGAGCTGCAGACCTGCTATAACGGGCGACGTGTTTCTGCCTCTCGCATAGAGGCAGCATGACTTGACGTTTGGGCCTTTCCACGTGAACCATGCATCCGCCATGCAACGAATGCACAAACCAGAAAAAAGCCTACATCACTACAAACCAATTTTTCAGAGTACCTAACCCAAAATGTTCCTGCAATTGATTTACATTCATTGTAATTATACATTTACACTGCTTGGTTCGAGTGCAGCAGTAGTGGGAATAACAGGTGCCATGTTCCTGTTACCTAATTTAGCTCTCCCTTTGCAAACCAGCAAGCCATGAGGGTGCCTTTATATTCTCAAAGATTTCAGCTTTAACATTGTATTTGATTAAAATTCAGTTCGGTTATAATGTAAAGTCTAAGAATTTAACACCTCAGCATGCTTGTCATTTTTGGTTTCTGCCAACTCCTCAGAAATTGGCATTAAAGCATTGGTATGCCCCTCTAAAGGTCTTGGCATGGAATAAATGTTATGTCCAATGCTTTTCACCTCTTAAGGACAAAGATGGCAGATGCAGATTTGGACTTCACGACAGGCGATGCTGGGGCCTCCGCCACCTACCCCATGCAATGTTCTGCCCTGCGCAAGAACGGCTTTGTGGTGCTGAAGGGACGACCATGCAAGATTGTGGAGATGTCCACTTCCAAGACCGGCAAACACGGACATGCAAAGGTGAGGTGACTAAAGAGGTGCGGGTTCTGAACCCAGGTCCAGAGTTTATTTGGATACTTTGTTTAGATACTGGAAAAGGTACCAAGCATTCAGCTAAATGAGAGAATGGCTTTGTTGTACACAAACAGCTTCCAGAATTTGGTGATGCGGCTGCCATTCTTCTCTGCACAGTGCTGTATGAAAGAGTTGTCCACAATAGGGCATGGCTGGGAAGGTGCAGAATGAACAGCTTTGGACAGGAGTGGAGTAAACAGCGTGACTCTGTTCCATCTGACAGGTCCACATGGTTGGCATTGATATCTTCACTGGCAAAAAGTATGAGGATATCTGTCCCTCAACTCACAATATGGATGTTCCTAACATCAAGAGAATGGACTATCAGGTATGGCCGTAATTTGGTAGGATGCCATGAAGGACTTGGGGTCTGTGTTTACAGAATAGTGCTCCATGTTGGATATGATAAGGACTTAGTTAATGTGCATATTTCAAGACACCCATGTCCTCATTTCTCTAAACCCGTCCCTCCTCACAGTTGATTGGGATCCAGGATGGCTACCTGTCTCTGCTTCAGGACAGCGGTGAAGTCAGGGAAGACTTGAAAATGCCCGAGGGAGACCTGGGCAAAGAGATAGAGGGCAAGTTTGATGCTGGAGAGGAGATCCTGGTGAGAGCCATATACTGTGTCTACACTTTGTGAACAGTAATAATACTATAATATGCACTATACTAATATCTACTCATTTTCCTTCGGCGTGTTTTTTCAGATCACTGTCCTGTCTGCGATGAACGAGGAGGCTGCGGTGGCCATCAAAGCCATGGCTAAATAAGACACAGCAGGTATATGGAGCTCTCACTCGCGTGCGCATGCTCACCTGCTACCTGAGAGTGACTGTGTGATGCTAGTGTGCCAACAGCAAAGCACTAATCCTAGTTTACATATTCCAAACAAAAACAAACTATATGCTTATATAATCCATGCAAGTGTTTTAATGAAATCTCCCATTGGTGTAAAAAAAAAAAAAAAAAAAAACAACCCAAAAAACACAAACTCTTAAATAGAAGTCCAAAGCACAGAATGGAGTGAGTTTATTATTTTTAAATGGTTTGCTCTTGCATAACCATAACCCTTGGGAAAATGCTGCTATCTGCCATTAGAACAGAATTCTGAACGTGTGCTCTACCAACATGGATCAACAACCAAAACTTCAAGATTCAAGCAACAGTAAATAAAAAATAAACCCAAATAAAAGCACATCAATCTGTCTAAATGTGTTTCTTGGTTATGTATTCGGGTTTTTTTCCTGTAATATTTACTTATGAATATGAATATGACTATTAAAAAAAGACATGGACTGAAACAGTTTGCTGTTTGCACACTGGCAACTGCATGAACAGGAACAAAGAGAGTCAGAGATGCAGCCTTTGTATTATTGATCTGTACATGACAAATTACTTCATGCATGAACGAAGTGTACATAGGATTTCATGTTCAGATTTCTACTGTAGTTTGTACTACCTGCACTACATTTATTGTCCTGTTTAACACAATGGGGCTAAATTGTGAAACAATAAAAATAAGCTGTTGCCTAGTTCCAGATGTTAGTATCTTCCAAATGGATATATTGCATTAAGACTGAATACTATGTGTCAGTACAGCAGGTGAGGGGGTTGACTCACTGTTTTCTGTTTGATAATTGCTTACATACGTGGCCCTTTACAAAACTCTATATTCCCAGGCAACTGTGCCCATCTAGCTGTCCTAGACCTTCAGTTCAGTATTCGCATACTACTTACCAGCAATTACACCTCTGTAATCTAGTTTACACTCGGAAATCTGATCATACTAAAGTGTTCAGACATTGGTCAGTTTCTACAGTTACTCTCTGTCCATGTCTTCCTTTCCCTTTCTCATCATTTGTTAAACACACGTTTGTCCCCTTTGCATCAAAATATAAAATCTTTTTTTCCTTCCCCACTTTGATTCTCAACTGCATTCTACCCTGTTCTCATTCCCACTTACTCCCACCTGTCCTTCCCCTGGTATCGCTTTCTCCCTTTCTCTCAGGTATTGGCAAGATGCACTGGACCTGGAAAGAAGGAGAGAATTACACCTCAGCAATGCTATTCTCCCTCTTCTCTCTTTTTGTTTCTCTTTATTTTTCATTCTGTATTTCTTATCTCTCCCTCTCTTGATGTACTTTATAGCCCATCTTTGGGTCGGAAAACTAGGGGAAAAAATAAATAATTGGAAATTGTTGCAAATGGACAAAACAGCTCTGTAAATATACTGAATATACATTACTCCACGCTATTTTGAATGTATATAATAGAGAAGAAATACAGGACAACAGATGTGCCAAGGCTCTCTCTGCAGCCTTGGCCATTGTAATAGTGGTGGGTTTTGCCCCCCCCCCCCCCCACCCTGTGAGAGGCTCCTCATATGTTTGACACTAAAGTAACTGTGTCTTCTCATTAAGTCTTGCTTGGCTTTTTTTTGTTTTTGTTTCTTTTTTTTAATATTTCCACCTGTCCCAGTTTCTACCCTTCATGCTTTCTTTGCTACTTTGAATTTGGGATCTCGAGCACATAGCTACAGCTGTGTTGGCTATTTATACTGCAGAACACAGCAAAAGCCACATTCTATGGTTCAAGACAGAAACAAAGGCCAAGAGTAGTTGGACTTCACTGGAGGACAGAAGTCTCCCACTTTACCTCACGATAGCCAAAATACAAGAGATAGAGGGTGCCATCCTGACACAAGTATCTTTAGTCACAGGTCACAAATTCTTCTGTACTGTTCCATTTATACATTGTAAATATGCTGTTTCATGTAGAATGATGGTTAGAGCAAAAATGTCAAAGTTCGGGGAGATAAAGAAATCAATAGGAATATAATAAGCCACTGTTGGCCTCTGTATGTTCTTGGGCTTATCATAATTTTAGGACGTCCCATCACTGCCATGTATTTCCATCCCATCAGCTGCATAGGCTATCATTCACATAAGACTGTATTGAACAATTTTGAAATTTGATGAATCTGTCCATATGGTTTGAGTTTTTTTTTGGGGGGGGTTCCTCTCTTTTTTTAAAAAAGCTCATATTGAGGGTGGTATCAAAACCATTTCTCTACATATTTGTATAATATGAACAAAATGTTAATCTGTTCCATGACTGTGATAAACAATTTGTATTAAATGAAGAGCCCCTCGCCCTAACGATTAAAAACAAGCACATAAACCTTGCCTTTTTTTTTTTTTAAGTGTCTGAAGGGGATTCATTGCTGCAACACAGCGACATGCTGTCATTGTCTAGAATTATCAGAAACCCTTGAAGGAGAAAAAGCAAACCTGTATTATAAAAGAGAGAAAGAGAGAGAGAGAGAGAGAGAGAGAGCAGAGAGAGAGTGAGTGGAGAAAGAGAGAAAGAGAGAGAGAGAGAGAGAGAGAGAGAGAGAGAGAGAAGAGAGTGAGTGAGAGCAAAAGAGAAAGATGTGTGTGTGAGAGAGAAAAGATAGTGAAAAGAGAGAGGTAGGAGAGGAAGAGAGAGAGAAAAGAGAGACAGAGACTGTGTGTATGTGTGTGAGAGAGAGAGAGACAGAGAGAGAGACAGAGAGAGAGAAGACAGTCAAAAGAGAGAGGTAAGAGAGGACGGGGAGAGAGATAGAGAGACAAGGCTGGGATGTTTTTTTACAGAACAGAGCAAAGTGATCAAAGACTTGCAGAGCAGAACTGAGCCTAAAGCTGTCTTTCACACACACGCATACACACACACCAAGACCCAGAGTGTTATCTCCATGAATATTATTTCTCCTGTTACAGATCAAGGCAGAGGAAGAGTGTGGGTCATTTCTGCAAGACAGACCTCTGGCCCAGTTCTACAGACAAAGGCATTGACCTAGCCAGCGAGTATCACTAAAAACCTTAAACAGCTGTCTGCGGAATGTACTGATGACAAACATTCAACCTAACAGTAAGGTCTTTCACACATGCATTCGAAATAAACATCACCTGAAACCAATAACACACAAGAAAGGTGCATAACGTGCACAGACATTTCTTATCAGATCAAACTATGAGCGTTGGGTACAGATTCCCTATCTCAGCAACTGTAAATATGTTCCAAATATTAAACAAAATAAATGAATTCTGACAGATTCCGAAGTGAGGACCTGAGCATATATATTAGGAGTGGGGCTGAATCTGAATATGGTTTACGGAAAGGCACATATAACGTGTTTTTTATATATACACAATATATACAATATAATATATACATAAGAGGGATGCACTGAAAGGATTTATTTGGGCCAAAATCGAAAACTGAAAGTATGAAAACACCCTGACCAAAAACCGAAAACGAAAACCGAAATAAATTATTATTAAATTATTTAAAACATTTATCTGTACAAAATTTTGGACATATTTATTTAGCATTAAGAAAATGCACAATATAAAATAACGTTTAAAATAAAAAATTTCCCTTGGCCCCACTCATAACCAGCCTAAAACCAAGACAGCTGAAATATTGTACATTAAATATCTTCTCTCATAGAACTAGTGAATTCACTTTAATGATTCTGAGTGAAGTGCTTGACCAAATTGCATTCAGAGTGTTAGGGTTAGGGTTTTAAAGTGCTTGGTGAAAGATAAACAACATTCTCTTTAGGCTTCAAAAAAAATAGTGTCTCAAAACAAAGACTGAAATATATTAACTGTGATCACTGGAAACTTTCCAAAAACACAAACAGAAAGTGACCATTTTGCCATAAATGAACACACCAGCACTCGAGGTGCTGTTAAAGTCTACCTCTGCATTTCAACCATTCAACAAGTGAGACTCGAACTCTGCACGTCGTGATCACAGGCGAGCGCCCTAACCATTACACCTCTTATGGACCACGGAGCTCAAAGGGCTTTCCTATCCCAGCATAGAGATCAGGATAAATTAATCCCCACGTTGAAAAAAACATCTTTCCGCGTTTCGGTCTTTAAAATATTTACTTATAAGCAGTGAATCGATTAATGCTACCTTAAAGCTTATACAGTTTATACGGTCAGATATTTTTGTGGATGGGGGGAACATGATGGTTACATAGCTATGATGGTTCTAGCACCTATACTCTGGATTCTGAAGGCACCTTGTTTTTCTGAAACAAACTAGATAAAATGTGAATGTCCTGCAGTGGCAAATGGTTATATATTGGTTTTGATTACATTGATATTTAGGTTGAGCTTTGCAGAAATATTTTAACTGTAGCTGTGTAAATGTGTTAAATGTGTTAAAAACACAGCTGTTAAAAAGCTCCTTATTTGTTTAATGTGTTTGCGAACAGACAAGCAAGAACCAATCCCTTTAAATAAATGTTAAATAAAGGCCCAGGATCAATGAACACTTAAACCTAACACAAAAGTGAATCAAGGTACTGTGAACATTTTCAAATTGTAGTCAGTTTTTCCTGTGGAATTTCTGCTGCTGTCACTAATAGAAGCAACGCCAAACAGCCCCTGCTGATTTTTAAGCACGACAATAATGAAATTACATTGAATCAGCAAAATGGATGAGTCAGCAGATACACACACACTCACACAAACACAGAGGTCAGGGGGGGTCACCTAGCTAGAATCACCCTCCGCTTACACAAGAAAGAACTATCTGATACGACTGCTCTCTGCCTCACATCTCTTCCTCCATTTTTTAACCCCTAGCATCATGCAGCTAAGAAAAAGAAACCCAGTGCGCCTCCCGACGTGAAGAGAAATGGAAAGACAGCACGTGAAACCTCAGCTGGGCCTCCGTGTCTCCATATCCTTCTCTTGCCATCTCTCTTCTCCCCCGCTTGCTTTCTCTCCACGCCACATATGTTTTTATTTACCGGAGCTGCTAACGCTATCTGCGCGCCTCAGACTAGCTTCTTTGTCTGAAGCCTCATCAATCAGGCGTCGCAGGGCCCAAACAGAAAAGCAGATGAGAAACAAAAGGAGACGGGGGTTTTGGGGAGGAGGTTCGGGGTGGGGGAAGTTGGGGAGTGACCTGAGCTGGAGGGCCACGATAAATCAGCGCTCTACAATAACACGCGCAGTGTAACGTGGCTAAGCTAATTCATCAACTCAGCACGAGATCCAGCAGGGCGGGGAGGGAGGATCGCTAGGTTAATCCAACCAAGCTGAGACGAATGCAGGTGGAGAGGGTGTGTGAACACTGGCCGAAATGAACAATCCCACACACAAAATTGAAGGAATAGCACATTAAATTGTGCATGCAACGGTAGCATCATTGTATTGATCAAAAACTACACATTCATTTAAATTTACAGAAAAACAGCAATAAAGCAACTTCTGATTAGCAAATAATCTGAAACAAATAAAGGCTGAACAATAAATTCCAGATAACATTTAGCTGGTGCCACAGCTGTTGCACTCAGGATGTGCCGCAGAAACAATGAAGTGAAAACTTTCGCCCTCACTGTGTTCTGGTCTTTTAGCCTAAAAATGAGGGAAGCCTGTTAGTTGCATTTAAAACACATTGATTATTTCCTGATTGTGGGAATATTTGCTGTGGCGTTGCTATGTCCTTCAGCTCATTTTTACTGTTTCGTGCTATAGCAATTTCCAAAGAAACCAAAGCCATTTTTTGTTAATGGACTTGGAAGATATTGGAATGAAACAACATAGAAAATGCCCCAAGAGGTCCTTTGTTTTCTAGTTTGTTATAGAGAAACTAGTTACCCTCCGAGTCCAGAGCATTATAGCAGCTGCAAAGGGGGACCAACTCCAAATGAACGTATACGTACCCTGAATGTATATCGTTGTTTTTTCATACTGCTGTACATGAGAGACACCATCGGCCGGAATCAAATTCCTTGTATGTGTATCTGAATGCAGTGTCATTTTAGTATATGTGGACAAAAGTAATGGGACGTCTGACCCTGCCAAAAATAGCCAAAACGTAGAGTTGCGCACTGTGAGCACAAAAAGCAACAAACTTTCATAATAATGAATCTAAGAAAAAAGTCATTCAAGAAACCAAACACTGGATAAAGGATAAACGCCCTCTTAAAAAAATACTTGCATATTCAGATGTAACTAATCTTTTCCTTTGCACAGCAAACTAATTGGTTTCCACCTTTGATCAACTATAATCTTTTTGATTAGATCAGTATAAAAACAGCTATTCCTGGAGAATTCCGGTGCTAGGCAATGCAACTGAAAGCAATTAATTACAGGTGGCAAGGTTGTTAAAAGATCTTTGGGATAAAGTTATGGACAAGCACAAGTAAGGAGATATAATTTTTATTTTTTTTTGTATCAATCCATAATTAAGAAGTGGAAAGTGTTTGGTACTACTAGGACCCGAACCAGATCCTTGAAAGCAAATGGAACAGCAAGGAGTAAACTGGTCAGAGAGAATACCAAGAGGTCTATGGCAACCCGGAGCAGTTTCGGGAATTTATGGAAGCAATGTTACAAGTGCACTCCAAATACGAGAGGGTTGCAAGGAAAATGCCACTCCACAAGAAATCTTACATTGAATCTCAATTTAGCTTAATGGAAAAAGGTGTTAGGGTCAGATGAGACCAAAATTGAACAATTCCACCTCAGCAGCAAACACAACATCTGGCAGAAAGCCAATAAAACATCCAAAGACCACCATACCTGCAGTAAAGCACAGAGGTGGTATTATCCTGTTTCTCTGCAGAGACCAGGGCACTTAAGCATAGAGGGGAAAATGGATGGGGCAAAATATCATCAAATTTATTGTCAATGGGAAAAATGTTCAGATTCCAACAATGACCCAAAGCACCCTGAAAACTGACCCCACACTGGCTGAAGGAGAAAAAGGTAAATTTCCCCAGATTCTGACCCAATTGAAAATCTGCTAGCCTACTGGTAGCATAGTGGTTAAGACGTTCGTAACGTCGTGGGTTTGATTCCCAAGATTGCTAAGCACCTCATTCCACACAATGCTCCCCTGGCTGCCCATGATTTGGTAAATTGATTAAATGCAGAGGAATAATATTGTGCAGTGGTGTGTTCACATGACAGAATTTTCACTTCAATTTGATTCAGCTATGTAAAAGAGTGACAAAACACTGCAGTCCAGGTGTGAAAAGTTGGTATAGAAGTATCCCAACAGACTCAAGGCAGAAGGTAGTTCCACAATGGACAAACACAGAGTCCTTTATCCATCTATGTCACTCTATTTTTTTCTACTGCTATCATATCTTTCACTTCTTGGATGTTATAATATGCACTGAATAAATAAACCTTGAACATCTGTGTTTTTTGTGTGTGTGCGCATTCATTTCAGGCTGCAAAGCAACAAAATGTGAATTTTTTGAAGAGGCTGATTTTTTTCTACACCCACTGTAAACACACACACACACACACACACACATGCAGAGGCTGGAGGTGAACAAGCCTCTTGAGAGTGCTAGAGTGGAGGGATCAATGGCCTGGAAGTGCAGACAGGGAGTAAGCAATCAATTCAGGCCCACTAAAGAGGTGTGTGTGTTTGTATATGTGTTTGTGTGTACAATAAATCCAGAGTGAAGAGGGGCAAAGCATTCACTCACACCTCTATCCATATTTTTCATCTTTTCTCAATCTTGTTTGCTCACCTTCCTTTGTCACTCCAGAGGTTTTACTTCTCCTCCAGCCAAGCTTTCTCTTCACATTCATTCCTCAATCATCCTTTTTTACTTGCAGCGAAGGTCACCTCTCCTCACCTGTCTCACAAAATGTCCACCTATATCTACTAGCACTTACTGATGTGTCCTTTAAAGGTATATACATATCCATACATATACATATACACAGTGTTTTGGGAAGAACATGCCTAACAATGCCTATTTTTATAGTGTAAATCCTAAATATGCCCCCAAAACACTTTTATTTTAAACTCAGTTTAACATATTACCCTTAACAAAAATATAAAGGTAAGCCTGTGTTAGTGCTGTGAATTTTACACTGAAATCTTCCAGTGCTAGAAGGTAAATATCGATATTTCCCCTGTACAGGCTACTGTAATTCATGCACAGGCAATTTCTTTGGTATGTGCTGTCATTTTCTTAGGTATAAACTGATAAATACAGTAATACATGTATTTGTGAATGTAAAATGTATGGGTAATCACAAATCATATATACATTTCTATAATCTACTGTTCGCTGGGTGGCGCTTCTTATTCTGTCCCTCCCTGCCTGCATACGGCGGTATTTTGAGGCTGGCAATCCCTCCAGAGAGATATTTCAACTGTTCCAAAACAATCATCTAAAGCTGCACGAGTGTTTGCGCTAAAATGTAACACCACAAGAAACCTTGAATCTTCTAGGACTAAAATGTATGAGGAATTACATTTTGCCACACAAAAAGCAAAAAAAAAAGAGCATATCTGCGGTTTTCACAAATGGAGTTTTCGCCAACAATTATTAATTTGGTAATAAGAAAAAAATGACTGAATCCAAAAGACTTTAATTTCATTTTAAAGCTTAATACATCACTCGTTATGAAAATGTAAAGGCCTGGACAGTTACACTGACCTACCGTCTCCCACAATTAATTGATGCAAGCATGTTTTCTTTGGTGTGTGCTGTCGTTTTCTTTGGTATGCGCAGGTAAATACAGTAATAATGATTGTATTTTTTAGTAATAAAAATGGATGCCTAGTATGAATATCTATGCAATACAGATATGCTCTCTGTAGACATAGATATAGAGATGCTAAGATATAGATATATTTCAAGTACAGAAATACTTAAAAATATTTAAGCTAAATAAATTGTACTTATATTTAATGTTCATTGCATGTTCTTGTTGAATAACTAAATAGCAATTTATGTTTAATTTCATTAAGTGATTTCATTTATATTAAATTAACATTACAATGTGCTTTTCAATAAATATTTTACATTTCATTTATTGATTGTAATTACAATGTAATTAATATTTACATTGTTAATTAATAAGTAAATTTTTTTATTTAAAGAAATATTTACTCAAATTTAACTTGTTTTCCAATTTCTATTAATAGTTGATCAAGTTTGCCTAAATCTTTTTTGTCACTATCACTGATAATTGAACATCTTTCTTCCAAAGATCATTTTTTTTTATTATGAAATACATTCCCTGCAGCTAAAGGAGCAGCTGTAATGTATAAAGGATGCGCTAAAGTACCTGAAGCTACCTGAGTAGAACATCGCCACCCTGTGGAAGAACATACGTTTGCTACTACCGCTGTCCTAAGGCATATTCCCCTAAGACCCAATAATTCATTTTTGTGCACTTTAGTCCATGTCAGGACTTAGTATTTGTGTTTATTTCACCATTGTTTGGAGGTTTGTAAGTTTGTAGGCTTGTAGGTAGTTAGGTAGGTACCTGAATGGTATACATTTTTCATGCTAACAATCAATTAAATGCTCCTGTGCACTGAAGTGCACGTGTTGTAAAATTTAAGTAAAAATAGGCAAACACTAAATAGTCTTTGCAATTTGTTTTTTACCACCCAAAACTCGATTAATGTGAAAAAAATCTCAATCAAAATATATATTTCTTGGGTCTCAGGAGGATAGTTCTGCTAAATTTCTGAAATTCTGGAGTCAGTGGTAGTTCAGCATACTGATTTTCTTCATTCTTTAATTCAAAACTCCGGCCATTTTACACTTGCACAAAATTTACATAGTTAATTAACACCAAATAAATGCAAATATACACCAGTGATAAAACCCCTCTAAAAGTTACCCAAAAATGTACATCCATGAGATCTTTTGCCCCAGAATTCCCAAACCTTAAGATCCTGAATTGCGTGAAACCCAGAAATCTCTTTTTTGCGATTGACTCCCAGTCCTAATGAGGTGCTCAGAATATAAGAAATGGCTAAAACGTTAAGCATTTTCTCAAATACATGTATCTCTAAGCTTTACTTGAGGGAATACATGAGATGACCCTTGATCTCTGCTCAGCACTTGGAAACATCTGTTGTCACGCTTTTATTAAAATATCTCTGGCTGAGCTGTATTCAGGAATATTTTGTCTCCTGAGATGTGAGATCTCTTTTCCTAAAGAGGCCTACTAACTTGAGACCCAAATGCAGTGCAGTTCGGTGGGCGTTCGGCCCAAAAGGCCTTGGAGCTTAGCCTGAACTTCTTTTCCAGCAATGACACCAGCCCAGCTCAGACGAGTCCGATCTGAAGCCGTTCCCAAAATGTGCTTGGACCGTTCATTAGGCCGTGAGTAAGCATTTCTGGGAAACTCAGTAAAACCGGGCGTGGTCAGGTGGGAAGGCCCGGCACAAAAGCGGCCTCGGCGACGGAGGGAACACGGGCCACGAGCGAATCTGCGCTAGCGTGACTCCGTCCATCCGCGAGCGCTTTGACATTTCCAGCACAATGGAGGTCTGTGAGCACCACACAGCAGGGAAAGCAATGACATTTTTTTAAATAAGTCGCTCGAGATCCTCTGAAAATTTCCTCCATTAAAAACTTTATGAAGCTCATGAAACGCAGCTGGGCAGCGGGGCCTCGCCACTCTTGAGCAGGCAAAGCCAGGGGGGCTGTGGGGGGGGTTTAAGAAAGGTGAAAGGACACAAGAAATGCAGAAATCAAGTTGGAAATCTGGTCATTTAAGAGACCATTTAATCAAAAATAGAATTTCCCTCACTGCTAAAAAGTGCTTGATATAGTCCAAAAGCATTTTCTGATGTAGTTTGAAAACAAGTTTCAGAAAAAATGCCTAAAAATGCATATTTTTACAGCGTAAACCTTAAATATGCCCCCAAATATACTCCCAAAACATTTTAATTTCATTTTAAACTCACCTTAAAGAAAATGTAAAGGTAAACTCATACTCTTACTGTACAGTTTACAATGAACTGCCTTCTTGCAGTGCTAGAATATAAAATACCGATGTTACCCGTAAATAGGCTGTACTGGTGTTTTCTCTGGTATGCGCTGTTGTTTTCTTTGGTGCAAGCAGGTAAATACAGTAACAAATTAATTTAATTTACAGTAAAAAATATACAGGTCTTTAAGAAGAAAAAACAAAAAACACAAGACATTTAAGACGCTCCATGAAGGAATTTCTGGACTGCAGTTCCAGCACATCACAGGACAGCAGCCAATCAGCATCAAGTAGAAATTAATGAAGTTCTCAGATTGGCTACTTTCAAAACTCTTGCCTCTGAGTACAGCTGACTGTGGGTTTGTGGGTTCATGAGTTAAGACACCTGCTACCACTAATGTTAGCATTAGCATTAAAGCTCCAGTCTTCTGTGATATTTGGCTATATTTGGTACACATTTATTTTCA
>JBBMFX010000011.1:12467251-12484736 GCA_037832545.1 Rhabdalestes septentrionalis
TTTAATTAAATTAAGAAGATTCAATTATTTATTTTAATTAGTTTGCCTGATGTTCAATGTTACAAAATGTTCTATGTGTTTCCTAAAATTAAATATACTGTGTTCAGTTGGAAAAAAAAGTTGTTTTTTTAACCCAGACATATAAATACAACATTGTAGAGCAGTATTTACAATACCGTGATATTTTTATCCAAGGTTACCATACTGTCAGAATCTTATACCGGCCCATGCCTAGTCATGTCATCCAACATATATGTGAATATCATTTAATAGGAATGCATTATATTTTTCAAAGGGGCTGAACACTTTTGCCAAGAATGGTCTGAACATGACTTGTAATTTCAACAGCAAACAATGAGCTGTGAATACATGGGTCATGGGCTCAAATCCCAGGAGTCACCACTGTGGGTAAAAGTACCTCCCAGCAGGCAACTGCTGCCCACTGTTTCACTTAGTGAAAGAGTTAAAACCAAGAATTTCACAGTGCATGTCGGGATCTGTTCAAATATCAAAATTGTCACTTTACACACAAAAATTAAATCTGACTGCACATGCGCTTCAGATACTGTAAAGTGGGGGAAAATAAATAAACTTCCGGAGCTTAGGCGGGTCAGTAAAGCCTTCATTACATTGTTGCTACACATTTTGATTCTTTGGCTTTGCAGTAGAGATGCAAGCATCACAGCTCCAGTGTAAAAATCACACAAGTATCCCTCTGGTACTGAAAATACCTCGCCTGACTACATCTGCATGAACATATAAAATAAATTCCATTATTAAGGAAGCATTCCTTTCTTCCACTAATCTGGACAACACTCCGCATTATTCCATGACAGAAATAGGAGGAGGTCTTTTATAAACATGAATACTAGTCAAAAACTAAAGGGGACCAGAGATTTCTCTGAGGACAATGACAGCATAAAAACCATCTGAAGCAGAGAACAGAGATTTCTTTATAGACCAAGAGCTTGATGGTAAAGAAACTGCTACTGACAGCAGGTGGATCCCTAATAGGAGCAGTGCTTATTGTAAGGCCACATTACTTGCTTTATATTAAAATCATATACAATAGAGCTAGACAAATGTCACAATATGCAGAATTTGAACACATCAATACATCAGAAACAGTGGCCACTGCAGGCTAAATATTTTACTTAAATTAAAATGGTATTTGATTCAGTGCTGAAAAGCAGCAATTTTTTCTAAATCAATGTCAAAGTATATTTGCAGAAGTGTCAGATTTGTGTAGGAGAACGTGCCGATCTTTAAAAGGCTAATTTTAAAAACACAAATTGAATAGGGACAGGTAATGCAGTGCACCAAGCTTTATTTGAATAAAACCCCTCAAGATTCACAGATTCAAAGCGAATAACTAATCTTGCAATTTAAAAAAGTCACAAAGTACACTACAGTTCACACCCAACAAAATAAAAAGTTGGCTTCTCTGAAGCCATGTTTTAAAAAAATACCCCAGAAATGAGTAAATGCAAAGCTGAACACACAAGGTAATGAAACTATACCAATCTACATGAACACACAGGAATCTTTTCAGAACATGTCCTGAGATGATCCATTCAAGTTAATCGCCAGGTTACACAGTCTTCTGCTGTCCTTTCTTCCCAATCAGAGATTTGTGAATGTGAGGAATAACACCTAAAAACAAAGAAAGAGAAAATAATAAATACCAGTCCCCAAATGAAATAAAACTACTAGCAGTCTTTGGATGCTACATGAATATCTGCTAAAGTTCTAGACATTTAGTTTAGATGTTCCAGAGACACTGCTGTAGCTTTAATAGACTTTACAGAGTTCCAACCAATCCAGTGTCTGCATGTTCACCAGACAAAACACAAAACACTTAAAATAAACCATGGATATGCTGTACTTACCACCACCAGCAATGGTTGCCTTAATGAGAGAGTCCAGCTCCTCATCACCTCTGATGGCGAGCTGCAGATGGCGCGGCGTGATGCGTTTCACCTTCAGATCCTTGGAAGCGTTACCTGCCAGCTCCAGAACCTTGAGGGGGAAATATTATACATCAAGTCATGCAAATATACAGACGTAACAGCTGACCTGACTGAACAAAAACATTACAGATAACACTTGTGTATTAGTGTATCTTAATCTCATACACTTTCACATCTTCGGTGTCACAGAAGAATACTACATGCATCAGTAGTGATTAATAGCCGTACCTCAGCAGTAAGGTACTCCAAGATAGCAGCACTGTAAACCGCTGCAGTGGCTCCTACACGCCCATGACTTGTGGTTCTGGACTTCAAGTGTCTGTGAATACGTCCAACAGGGAACTGCAAGCGAAGCCAAACAAAGAAATCAAGCCTTTGCAAGCACACACTAAAGAGATTTCATAATAACTAATCAGTATGGCATATTACTCAAATCTGTGGGACAAAGCACAACCCCAACAAGTTTCACGTGCCAAGTAATCTCACTACAATTTGTAATGACAAGACGGGTGAAGTAACCAGTTTGCTAAAATAATTATTCGGTTATACTTTACAGGAATTAGTCTAAAAAGTCACCCCCAAGTAATATCCTTGCAATTCACAATGAATGGCCAGGTAAAGTACCACATCGACAACATTTAACGTACTGTGATTTTACAGACTAAATAAATTAATCTAAAGAAGGTTAGGGGAGAGGAGAGTAGCCCGCCCGCGCTACAAACCTGCAGTCCTGCCCTCTGGGAGCGGGACACTGCCTTCGCCTTCGCCTTCCCCGAGTCCTTACCAGCTTTTCCTCCAGCCTGGAACACAAAGACACACATTAATGGCTATATTTCTAGCATTTACACAGAGCCTAGAAGGATGAAAACACGGCATACTAGACCACGTCCTTAGCTCCCAGCTCTCAAACAGAAGGCTAGCTGGAGAGCTAACCTTAGCTTATCGGCTAGCTGAATTACTAGCTTAAAGGCTAAACGGTTAAAACAGCCCAAAACACGGGATACAAATTGGTAAACGACAGGAAACGTACAGTCATTCTTATAAAAATCATCCCCAGTGAGCCAAAGGCGAGTGTTTAACGAAAGAATCACATAAACGTTACCATTGTGTTTCTGTAACCGTCGTGGAGTGACCAGACAATTCCAAAGCGCCTCGTTTCAAACTGAGTTACGCGCCTTCAGCTACAGATATATCACACCAGACCGCACATCCGGGACACGGAGCTCTGAAACTAGCCAATTAGCGGCGGTTTGAGGGTATTCGATCCGTAATTAGCCAATCATACAACGCTACTCTGTAAAAGGAAGGCGGGACGTAGTGGTCTGATGAGAATGACGGGCAATGTAGTTCAAGAATGTAACACAGAAATGGGCGATTACTTTGATTTACATTTCCACTCCGATGCCAAGACATTGGCTAACATTCTTTTGAAAATATCCCTGTGCCGCAAAAGGATCGTTTTTGTTATTTCTACACTGAAAAAAACAATGAAAAGTGGCCATACCATTAATTTAAAAGTTTTTACCTTTAAAATCAATTGAAATCAATTGCTGCTGCAAAATGATGCAAAATTAAGAGGAGTAGAACTACTCTTGTAGCTGTCTGTACCGTATGTGTGTGTGTGTGTGTTAGAGAGAGAGAACACTTGCATATTTATTTGCTACAATTTTAATGAACCTCTTCTGCACTGCAGTGTGTCTGCCTGAAAAACACAATTTTGTTAAAAAGAAATTCAATTCACAGTTCAAAAGAAGTTTCAGTACTTTCATGTAATATTTCTTTATCAGAAAGAATTCTGATAAAGAAAAGTATCAATATCAGTTCGTCTGTTTTACACACACAGAATATGATTGGTACATATTCATTGGTATTTGTATAAATTTTTAACATATTAATAATAAGAACGAGGTGGCAGCTCAAAATAGTTTACAGACATATAAAAATGTGCTTTAGTAATAAAAGAAACAGTAGTTGAGTTGAACTATTCTTCTCCTTACTTGTTAAATTTTTTATTTTTTATTTTCTCTTAATTTTTGCACCAAGGATAATTGTTTCAGTTTTTTTTAAATTTAGTAGAAGAACATTTGCTGACATCAATATAATTAATTATTATAAATAAAATAAAGGATAGAAATCTGTGTAAAAGAGCTAAGAATGCTTGTCTGAATATGCACATATATGCAGGGTCTGGGCAGAAAATATACCATCTCTAAAAGTATTACGTACAGTGTACAACAGTGCTGTGAACAATTGATTTGCATGGAATGGTGACAGCCAACAACAAAATAAAAAAATTATGGGTTATCATGCTGGTGACAACCGAGAGAAATTTGTTTACACTTGTTTTCCTTTACTTACTTATATTTGACACAGTTTATCAAGCTTTATTTTGCCTGCCTTGTGATGAAGGATGAGGGTTCTGACTTTAGACATCAGAATATTCTTCCCTGGCATATTTGAAAAGGCCCTTTTAGAACCAAATCTTAGATAATGTATATAATATGTCAGTTATTTGTGTGTTGATAAACTTGTGGTGTGGTCTCAAGATGTGCTCTGCAGTGTAAAATACTTCAAATTGCCTTAACACTGAAACTGAATCATAAGCCAATGCAAAAAGAAGAAAGCATGCACACAGCTCCCCGAGTTTGTATTACGATGGCTGCACAGCAGGGTGGGGTCCAGTGATTAAACAGTGCAGCAATTACATGACATGTCAGACAAGGCAGTGACACCAAACGAGGTTTAACTAAAAGACTTACAGTTGTACTGGTGTACTTTCACACCTTTTTAATCTGCCCTTTGGCTCCTCAATAGCTCATTCATGTGAAGTGGCAAGCCCCGTTGCATAGGAGGAGTACACCATCTGAATAACAATAGGAGCCACAGATTCACAGTTATCAGAAGCAAGTAACGAGCAATACAGACAAATCAAAATCACTGTAATTTTTACACTAAGAATTATATCACAGTATTTCATGATATTAAGGTTTGTATGTTTATGAGAGCTACCACCCTGTGCTAAAATAAAGTCTTACAAACTGTTTTGACTGGGCTGTTCTGTTCAGCTTTCCACTCTGGAAATGACACCACACCGTAAATTAAACATTAACCAGACACAAACTGTGTCTCCAGATCCCCTTTTTTAGGTTTGAACTGGTGTTTGAACAATCTGAAGCTCCTTGTTCATGACACACAGCAATGAACTGTCAAGTCATCCATACTGCAGTACAATGCACAAAAATGAATGGAATAAACTGAAGAATATTTTGGTAACAGAGATACCAATGTGTTCAAACTCACATAAAAACTTCCATATTTATATTTTTGTATATTTATTTGTATAGTGTACTTTTATATAATGCTGGTGTTTTATCCTATTGGTTTTACTGTTCTTACTTTCTTCTCTTATTCTGTCCACTTTCTAAATCCATTTAAATTTTCTCCCTATGGGACTAATAAAGGGTTGTCTTATCTTGTGTGTACCAGTTGACATACAGGCCACCTGGTCACGTCATTTTTAGCCTCTTCTTTTAGAGAGCTATAATAAACGCTTTTTTTGTTTAATCATAGTTAAACCTAAACAACGATTTCTATATTTATCACCCTCCATTCAAATGCAACAACATACAGGCGGTGAGAATATAACCTTAAATGGTTTTTCACTGTTATACTGTTTTGTTCTGCAGTGTACTAGCAAGTATCCATTTATTCTTGTCATTCTCACTTCTCCTTTACTGTCAGCTATCTGTGCTATTTCTGTCTATTCATACTTGTGCTCTGTGAAATGCTCTTCTTATATGTGTGTAGAAATGTGTTGGTAGTATGAGAATTTATTAAATTGTGAGCGACCTGTTGATAACCTTGATAACCTTGACAACTGCATCCTCTATATGCTGGTGAATGTTTCTTTCATAGATCTAAACAAAACTTTGCATCCAGTTTTGTAGTACATTCTATAAGTATACAGGCTATATTACAATCCTTGCTTTAATGTGCTGGTGATTACACGCTTATGCCCACAAGGTGGCTGTCTGCACACTTGGATGTAGGCGACGATGTAGACGAGTGGTGCAACAGAAAAAGTACGCTTGAGACATGCGTTTGCAGTACCTAAGGAGGATTGTGGCTTGATTTTTTTCTGATTTTAGAAAATATATTATTCATTGGAATGCTGTCAGGCTAAAGGCGTTCATGGTTTATCAAATGCTTTCGAGACCATCTGAAGACACAGTCAGCGTGACTGGTTACACCCCCTCAGAAATTTTGAAACACTTGAGAAGAGCGACACTCCTCTCTTCACAATATTTCTCCGGCGTTGCGTCAGACAACAGATAATTGCAGAAAACAAGATCTGTGATGCTTATCTTTCCTTCTCTCAATGCTCTTTTTGCTCTTTTTGATGTGAATGGAAGAACTGGTCTCTCAGTTTAAATGAAGTCAATCAATGCAATTGTAATGTCTGCATTCGTGGCAAAGCTATTAGCTGTGTGAGTAGATAAATCACAGAATGTCCCATGGGGCAGTGAGACTCGCTATTTTCAGTTTTGCAACTATGACTCAAGAATAGTTAAAATAAAATAAATATATACGTTTAACAGTTTGCACCAGACATAGCAATAGCAACCGAGCTACACTATATGGACAAAAGTATTAGAATCATTACACCAACAGGGACTTCCTTGACATTGCATACAAATACATAGATTTTAATATGAAGTTGGTCCCCATTTGCAGTTATGGAAGGCATTCCACAAGAGTTTGGAGTTTCTGTAGAGCATTTATGAGGTCAGACACTGCTGTTGGACGAGATGGTCTTGCTCGCAATCTCTGTTCCAGTTCATCCCAAAGGTGCTGGATGGGGTTGAGGTCAGGTTTCTGTGCAGCCAGTCAAGTCCTTCCATGCCGAGCTCATCCAACTCTGTCTTTATGGAGCACTGGGGCACAGTCATGCTGGAATAGAAAAGGTTATTCCCCAAACGGTGTCCACAAAGTTGGAAGCCTGCCAATGTGTAAAATGTCTTGGTGTGCTAAAGCATTAAGATTGTCCTTCACTGGAAGTAAGGGGCCTAGCCCAACCCTGAAAAAGAGGTGTGTCCCAATACTTTTGTCCATGTATTGAAGCAGACACCAGGTATTTAGTGTTTTAATTCTAGTTAGTTTTCAGGCTAAAATAAGAAGTTAATAAAGTTTTACTTTCTGTTCTCTTATGGAGTTCAGCATTATTTGAAGTTCATTGAACAGTGACAAACATTTTGTTCATAATTTTGTCTGTATACAGTCGAGGCAGAATACCTGTAGAGATTAATACCGTACCACTCAGGGCAAGAGGGGAAATCTGCTACTGGCAAATAGCTGGCATAGAATTACAGACATATCTGAAGTAGTGTTGCACAGTGCTGCTGAAAGATTCAGCCATGCAATACTGATCCGACTGAGCATACAGTGTGAGTCTCTATCACACAAACACACACACACACACACATACACACACACACACACACACACTGCCCACATGAAGTGGGAGGAACCTGAGACCTTGATCCTACATTTCACACACATCTACGAGGAGGTCAGAATTCTCTAAATGATCTGACCCATTTCTGCTTCTGTCTCCTCAATACAGAAAACACAGAGAGTTGCAGATGACAAACTAAACACATGATATGAAGAAATGATTAGACAAATAATACTTCAGCTGTGATACCTTAAAATAGAATCAGCCTTTGTGTTATGAGGTTTAAATGCACATTAAGTGTAATAAAGTAATTGATAGTGAGTAGGGCAATCCCTGTCTTGCGATGTTGGCGATCAGCTGAAATGTGAAGGAAGGAAAAGCCTACATGTCCCTCTGAATGGAATCTACTTAGTCTTTGCTGTACAACCTCAAATAAAAGCTGCACTGATGTGATCTTTTCTGATGGAAGGCCATGAAAAGTATTTTACACTCTTTGGATTGCAGTGTGTATAGGTCCATTATCAGCTTAAGATAATTGGGTTTGCACTAAAGACCACGGCAGGAGATTTCCTGTATAATGGGCTTCTATTTGCATGGTCATTATACGACTATCTATCAGACCTAATGGCTCCCACAGGATGGGTTACATTGCAAAGCAAAGACTTCTTTGATTTTCTCCAGACATATTCACATGTACAAATACAAATGGTACATTTGACTTTTGTTTGCATTTAGAGTCATTAATAACATTTGATGATGTGCTTCCTGGCTTGTCCTTCTTCTGCTAGTGTAACATTTTGCCCCTGGATAGAAGCCATTTCCAAATCGCATCCCTGCCATAAATTCAAGCTTTGTGAACCTCAGGACAGTCTACAATCCATCTCTCTCACAGAGGTGCAAGTTTAAACACGGGCTCATTTTGAGGCCTCTGTGTTGTGCTATGTATTAAACTATTTTTTCCGAACCAGACAGAGAGAGACTCGCCACCACGGTAGCTGGTGTAAACTGTTTTTCTGTAGTAAGATCAATTCTGGAGTAAAGATGACCCTATCTGTCAGCTGTGCTAGCAGAGGTTATTTTACACACATACTAAAGTTTATATTTGCTGTTTCGTGTCAGGATCTTCTTTCATCATGTCTGTCTCTGTTTTTCGAGGTGTAGTTTGATGAATCTAGACCAGTTTAAAAATACATTGACAAATAAGTCTAGAAAATACTAACCAGTGTCCAACAGGCACTTCTTATAATTTTGTGTATTTATATTGCCACCATGATCGTGTGCATTGGAAACATTATAGCATTTTGAACCACTTTTAAAAATCATTAATTTCGTGCCCCCAACTTTTTCCATCCGGGACAACTGCTTCTGATGCTAATGAACATCTATGTGTCATGGTTGCACACAAACAAATGTATCTCTATGGCACGCTTGGCCATTTAATCAAAAAAGCATTTGTGAGGTCAGGCACTGGTGTGGGATGAGAAAGTTTGCCTCACAGTTGACATTCCAATCAATCACTAAGGTGCTCAGTTGCAATATATTCTGTTTCTTGGAAGCATGGTCCGTGGTCCTACACTTTAAACTGTGACACTCGGAGTAACCTTCTGCCATCAGTCCTGCATGGATGTGGAGAAGAAGAAAACGGCCTAAACGAAGTGCTATAGCTGATAGCGCTAACTGCCACATCGCCGTGCTACGTGACGCAATCACTCTCCTGTTTTTAAGTCAGACTCCGGTTTTTAAGATCACAGTTGGCAGATTCAGTTGGTAGAATGTCTGTCTGCCGCTCAAAAAAATCCGCATTTGTTGAGGGTTTGATGCAGGCCCCTGGAGTTCCTTCACTCCATTGAATCATGTCTTTATGGATCTTGTCTTGTGTGCAAGGGGTTTTCTCTAAAATGTTGCCACAAAGCTGTAACTGTCTGAAATGTCTTTGCTGTGGCATAACCTTACTGTTTGCTAGAAGTATAGGGGCCAAGCCTAGACAATGAAAAACAGCCAAACTGTGTTGTTGGCACGGACTATCAGACTATCAGAATGTGAATCATAACTTATTATTCCAACCCACAGATTTCCACTGTTCCACAGTCCAGGAGCAGCAAATTTTACACCACTCTAGCCAACACTGCATATCAGGCTTGAGTATGGCTGGAACTCCAGTTTGTGAAAAGGTGAAAAGCCTGAGGCAAAGATTTACTGCTGATGTTTATGATGGATTCTGTTATCAATGTTGAAAAAAAAGTAAACAAAAGTATTCATACCTGTGGCAAATTTAGGCTTAGTCACTTTTACTTAACAAGCAAGTTTCTTCTTGACTGGAAATGACACAGACGTCTCCCAGAAGATAAGAAGACGATGTACAAGAGGAATCATTGTGGAGAAAAATATTTCTCAGCTTTTATTTACACTTTAACAAAAAGTGGCATGTCCAACAGTAGTCATATCTTTTGCAAACTGTCCCAGTCTGTGGGAAAATACCAGTGGAGACATGCAAAATGCTCGTCAGCAATTATAGGAAGCATTTGTTTGCTGTTAAGCCAAAAGAGGCTTTTCTGTTGATTACTGAGAAAGGTATGAATAATATTGGACATGCCACGTTTTGTTCAAATGTAAATAAAAGCTGAGAAATATTTTTCTCCACAATGATGCCTCTTGTAAATTGTTTTATCTTCTGGGAGACCCCTGTGTCAAGAAACTTGCTTGTAACCAAGGCAAAATTACTTAGTCAATATTTGCCAGGGGTATGAAAAAATTAATTTATGACTGTATACATATATAAACACACCCTTGACAGCTGCCATTGAAAAGAAATAATCTATATTAATAACTTCATCCTTCGGGGGTTTTAATGCATTAAAAAGTGGATAACACTGATCATCTGAATGTGCAGTCTGTTTCTCAGCATGACTTGCATTCTGGATGACATTGGAGGCTTGACATAGTTCAGTCTTTATTGGACTGATTATGTAAGACCACTTTAATGTTTTGACATGTCGTCATCCTGGCATATCAGAATCCTGCATTGCACAGCAGCCCCTTTTATTTGGGAGCTGGTCCAGACAAAGGCCAACATCAGGTCAGTGTTCACCCCACACTGCAGCCAGAAACATATTGTGCAACAGTGCATCAAACTACTCACTGATTAATGGCTTTACTCTGAACAGGACAGCAAACAGTATATTGAGAAGGTCAAGTGCCTGAATTAAGAGTTTTCTGACTGTGGCCAGACTACTGTCTGTAACATTATATTTTGGTTATTTTTGCTGTCCCGGAGAACTGTCGGTACTGGAGGCGAGGGAAAATAACCATGATCATTGATTTAAAGATTTAAGTGTTGTTTTGTGTATGTACTACAATGAAGGTAATGTGCCCCTATGTGATTTGGAATTTTATATCAGCATCAAGCTGGCTGTGGCAGAAGAAATCAGGTTAGGTCAGGTTTTTGCATATTTATTTTAACAATCCACGCGCATGCTCTTCACTGCACTCTCAAGATACAAGCCAGGAGTTCAGACCAGTTCCCAAAGATGTAGGCTGGAGGTCCCCAACATTAGGATCCATTTCAGTCTTGCTATCACGTGAGAGCAGAAGAGACTGTGTCAAAGATGCTGCTTACAGCAGAAGATAGTGTTGCAGGTCATTTTCAGGTTAGTTAAAATCAGCAACATGGAGACTCGTCTCCTTTAAATGTTCTTCAGGTCAAAGCAGAAGTGAGATGTGAGCTGGTGAGAGATGTGTGGTGAACATGATGCCACTCTCAGATGCCTTGCTATGTTTGGCAAGCCTTGTGGTTGAGTCTTTTCTTCTGTATTTTGAAAGTCATCTGCATGTAAATTTAACCTATGAAACAAAGTGGCAGACATTTAGAGAAACAAGTGCTATACTATAGACCCTCAAACAGTTTAGCTTTATTCTAATCTTATATTTTGTCATTTTTAATCTATAACACAAAATATTAGTTGAAGTTGAAGTTGAGGTTTATTGTCATTTGTACAAAGTAAAGCGTACAGAGCACAATGCAATTCTTACTTGACAACCCCCCCCCCTCGCAGACAAATCATACGACATGAGACATAAAAGGACATTGAAGACAAATTAGTGAAGCACATAAGAGACATAAGAAACTTACAAGACAAAAAAGTGCAGTAGCAATAGATAATCACAGGCCAGTTGCATAAAATGAGTGTCAATGCATAATGTGGAGTAAGTTGCATAATGTAAACTGTGTTAAATTCCCAAAATATTTTTATCAAACTACCTTTGCCCAATTATAATAAAATCAGACTTTTTCTGCTTTTTTCACAATATAAACACATCCTGGACTCCCATACTAATATTTCTGCTGTTTTTGCTATTCTATATTTTTTCCTCTTTTTATTTATTACCAGTATAAACTGGACATTATCGTCTATGCTGAAGCAGGTTTTGAGTTCCGAGTGTCAAAGTAAATAATAATAAAAATGATAATACATTTTATTTGAAAAGTGCCTTTCAAAAGACTCAAGGACACTGTACACAAATAATAAAATAATAATAATAAAATAATCATAATATAATCACAAGCTCTGTCAGGGCTACATGTTTGAAAAGAAAGAAAACAAAGCAGGGATTCAAAAATAGAAAGTAGTAAAACATGATCATTTCATTAGATTACATTCTGTCCTAAACTTGCAAAAACCTTTCCAGGCAGTGTCTGTTGTTTGTCTATGTGTGTGGGAGAGAGAGGAGTCTCTTTCTTTCACCCCGGCGTAGAGTGCTATAGTTCTGGCAGACACACTGCTAAATCAGCAGCTCTCTCTCACAGCAGCTGCCGAGCGCACACACACACTCGCATGCACGCATATTCACGCCAAATACCAAGGCCAGAGTGTGTTTACGTGCACTAATGTGCCATTATTGTGGTTGAGCAGTGCTTTCTGAACGCACTGCCACATCCCAAATCTATCAGGTCTCAACCACAAATGATGTTGGTCTGTTTTAGTCTGTGTGTGCTGGTGTTGTGAGAATAGTGTTGAGAGGACATGATCAATCAAGGCTTTTCATACAATGCTCATAAATGCCTATCAAAGATTAAAACCCAAATAAACCCTGCTGCTGAAGATCTGATATCTACTTTTCTGTCTGGTTCCCATCATGACCTACCACCCTTGTTTCAGCTAGTTAACATTTACAGAAGTACTTGAATGGGTGCATCAAATGCTTCAGCTACAGTTATGGACGCCGGTTAAATAAGCAATTTACTGCTAGAACGGCTATGTATAACGCACTGGGGACACATGCTTACATAATAAACATTAAATTCATTTTTTGTGTCTTCCATACTGAACTAAATAGTCTTACTGAAAGTGAGAACATTTTTCAATCACAATTCATCAACATAAACAGTGAGACAGCAGTTAATGATCTATTATTAGTTGTGGGGTGAACTTTTGGGGCATGGTGTCTCTCTCTCTCTCTTTTTTCTCACTCTATCTCTCTCTCTCTCTCCCTCTCACATGTACACACATACAGAATGCCCTCTCTTTTTCCTCCCAAATATTCTTTAAAAGATTCAGCTGCATCATTTTTGCCTGGGTGAGTTCACAATTTATTGATTACTACTTTGTTGAATATTACATTGCTGAATACTACCTTTATCAAATACAAATTGTATTGAATGCTACATTGTAATTATACACACTCAAGGGAGGTCCGTTCTCCCCCAAAATGCCAGGGCTGTTTTTTTTGTCCCAGTCCACTCTTGAATGAAAAGAATTGTAATTGCATTTTACACTGAAGTCTGTCCCAAAAAAATACACCTGCACATTTTAAACTTTACAACACTTCTTATGTAAATTAAAGTAAAGTAGTTTATTCTTAGTAGTTTTGGAGCACTGTGAAGTATTTTATTGGTCCTGAACATTCCACTCCAAGTAAAGGAAGACTATGTCACTGACTGTCTAAAACTGATCAGTGCACAGAGGCCACTGGGCCAAGACACAGCTCTTCATCAGCTCCGCCTGCTGTTTTCCCAGGATCATTAATATGCTAGTCACTTCAAAATCTACATGGACTGTAAAGATACATGTCTAACTTCTGCATGCACAAGTAACAGTTTACATGAAAGGGATTGTTATATTTGTAACAATGACAGGACTTATTTGGACAGGAATAGGAACGGGGATTAATTTGTAAATCATGAGTAGTTAATTAATCAGAGTCACAGGCTAGTGGGGCTGTTCTACCTTATTAAGGCATGGCGGTAGTGGTGAATTTGCAAGGGAAGGTGCATGCATACCATAGTGCTGTATTTTTCCACATCATATTATGCACATTACATGGAGAAAAGTATTGCGACACACCTGATTTTCAGGGATTCTCGTTAAACATCAGTGTGTGACTTAATTAATACTCTACAGAATAAATGAACACAGTCCCACAGAACCTTCAAAATATTGTGGAAAGCCTTCCAAGAAATGTAGAAGCTGTTATACATGCAAAGGTGGACCAACCCCATAGTAAAATCTATATATTTCAATGCCATATCATTAATGTCCCTGTTAGAGCAATGGTCAAGTGTCCCAGTACTTTTGTCCATATAGTTTATAAATGAAATTGCGCACCATAGACATTTCTAGGATTTTATTATACTCCACAGATCATTTAGACATAAAACTGATGGGCAAGGTCCAAAAATGAAAAAGTAAGAAAAGGTGCTGCTTCAGACTTGAGGACAGTCTTCAATTTTATGATGCGCACAACTTTGAATTGTTGACTTGGAACATTAATCAACGATCCAATCATTCATCAAGAGCATGACAATTTCTTTGAAATGATTAAAAGTTATAGAGCTTGCCCATAATAGAATCTGTTAACAAAGCATGAAGGAAAGAATTGCACCGAAGTTTTTTACACTTTTACTCCAGAGTAATTATATTATTATTAGAATGTTATTAATCCAGAGAGAAAGTGCGACGTTAGAGCAGCAACAAGCAGTAGGAAACGCTTTAAAAAAATTTGTGTATAAAAAGACTTAACACAATGTAACAAATCTGTACTTGTACTCAGCTATTTGTGGCACATTATGAATGTGTTATGATCCCCCCCCCTTACTTGTACCTCTGGGAGGTGGTACATAGAATCCTCGACGCAAGTAACTGTACTTTTATACGCTGGCTTCTGAAGAGACGTGTGTTCCTCTTCGAGTCAACATACACGCAGACCCATTAAATAACACAGCTGAAATGTCACACGGGCTGTGCTGGTTATTAGTGTTTGGTCATATGATGTACTCACACACACGCCAGTCCAGTCACACTATTTACGCATGTATCTGCCAAAGGGACACCCTGGGCTCTGTCTCAGGTTAATGTGAGCTCCATATTCCACAAGGATCGTCACAGACTCTTCCTTAGGGTTTGTTTACACAGTATTTTTCCACATCAGCACATTTCCCACCTCTGACGAGCAGTTTGTTCCCCAAAGCTGTAACAGCGAAGAATAAACAAATGAACAGCAATAAAATCTTTTATTTACGATGTTCACCATATATATAATCTCACTTAAATCATAACACTGGACTTAATTTCTTGTGAGTGTATGAAATTACATCTGCTCAGTTAAAACTATCGTATTCCGTCCGCATCATCTGCAGCATCTTTTTTAAACCAAACTTGGCCTACATTGCTATAATCCTAGATGTCAGAATGTTCACAAAGAAGCCTGATATGTTCCTGCTGGAAAAAGCAGGTAAAAAATAACATTGCTTCCAGAGGCTTAGCAATAGATACTAAAACTGTCACCCTTTATCCAGCGTGATTTCAGTCAATGAGAAATGAGAAGATTATTGAAACACAGAATATTAGAAAATATTCCAGAGCATCCAATATATGCCATATGGACAAATGTTTTGAGACGCACCTCTTAATCATTGAATACAGGTGGTCCCTAAAGCTTCAGGCTGACCTTTTGACAGTTTATGACCAATTTGTTGCAAATAGCAAGCTCCATAGAGTCAGTTTGGATGAGATCGATGTGGAAGGACCTGACTGTTCCATGCAGAGTACTGACCTCACTCCATCTAACACATTTGAGGTGAACTGGAGACTCCCCTCCAACATCAGTGCCTGACCTCATTCATGCTCTACAGAACGAACAGACACAAATTCCCTCAAAATCTCCAAAATCTTGTGCAAAGCCTTCCAAGAAGAGTGGAAGGGGTACCAAATCCATATTAAAGTCTATGTATTTTAATGTAATGTTCCTGTTGGCGAATTCCTCAAGTGCCCCAATCCTTTTAAGGATATGAACTTGTGAGTTTTTATTAGGAGGACATATTTATGCTTTTCAGACAGGAATCAAAAGTGGTAAATTAGTTTGATCAGTTTTATTTTTTTTAAAAGGTCCACCTTCTCAGATTAAATTAGGGGTCTAACATCATGGTCTCACAGGAGTGTAATGACATTTTCTGGTTCAGTACAATTTTGGATTCTGAAGCCATAATTTGATGTTTCTTGAGTTTAAAATGTTTTTATTTTTATTTTTATTGACCTCCAATCCTATGGGACAGAGCAGGCCTGTCATCCTGCTCATACTTCAAACATCAGTGATGCTAACCCAAAAACAGAATTAAAACTGTTTCGAGATGTTTCTGTTATTGTTCACAATTGGTCACAAATATTAGTAGGCATTTTTTTTACACTCCACATATACAAATTCAAAGGGACAAATCCAAAAACCCAAAAAATTAAACTCGCAACAATCTTTCACCTCTATCTGATCCAGGAACCATCTTTAATCTCAACTTTCAGCTGCAGAGTTGGAACATAAATAAATGATTGATCAAAACCTGATCAAATTATCCTTAATGATTTGTTAATTACTGTAAAGAATCTGCATAAATATCATCCTGTTGAAAACTCCAAAAGATGTAGTTGATACCTCATGGAATAGATTGGGTGCACAATTAAATCATGTATAATGTTCTCTGATTCAGTAATCTTGATTGAAATCAACCAGAACACTGGAGTGAAATATGGTCATATTACTATCAGGTTATTTTTACATCAGTAAATCACACCAGATTTATATGTTATTAAATGTGGCTTTGTCATATAAAAATGTTTTATATGGAATAGAAGAACGAATTAAGTGAGGCAAACACTGAGATACAGTAACGCTTAACAAAGATATACGAATACAAATATTTTTTTAAGTATTTGTCTGAATACGGTATTCATAAAAAAGGCGTTATTTGTGCCAATCTGGATACCGTTTTTGTATTTGTCTCCACCCCTAATATATAATATTAGTGCTGTCAAGCGATTAAAATTTTTGATCTAATTAATTACATGGTATGGCGACTAATTAATCTATCGCCTTTAATCGCACATACATACAGACGTAACAAGGAGCAGTTTTTTTTTTTACCATTTATTATTGAATACAGGCGTATAACTTAGTATACAATGGTCATGACATTTTTATCACTGACTGAACCAAACCTATAAAATAGGTTACAGTATCTGACAGTTGTAAGTTTTGATACAATTCCTCGTTTCTCAAATAAACCCAGCCACCATTATCATCACTATTTCATCCCTATTCAGACCCTGATCACCCTGCTGCCTCTCCTACCTCCCCCTGCTCTCACACACACACTCCGGCCACAGTGCTGAGACTCCGCCCCTCTGGAGGTCGGAAGAGAGCTAATTCTAAAGCCACTAATGCTACGCGCCGTTGCACTCCAAAGTTGAACTGGGAGACGCGCGAGCGCCTTTCACAAAATGCAAATATTCTCTTCAGAGTCAGGGGATCAGGGTGACATCACGGGACATTTTGGCATTTTTTTCTTCCATATCTCACACGCTTTCTCTTCCTATACGCTTATATATTAGGGATGGAGACAAATACAAATACGTTATTTGGATTGGCACAAATAACGTGTTTTTTAGGAATACTGTATTCGGACAAATACTTAAAAAATATTTGTATTCGGAACGCCACGCCCCCTTCCCTCCCTCCCTCCGTCACACTCACATGGTTCGGGACTCGCCCTGCGATCAGAAAGTCGTGGGTCGAT
>JBBMFX010000011.1:12493176-12504634 GCA_037832545.1 Rhabdalestes septentrionalis
CACACACACACACACACATTTACAGCCAGGGAGTAACCAAATCCAGCAGGTCACATGGGATAAACAAGTTCCTGGTAGGAAAACAAAGTCATAAGCTTTCCCTAAAATATGGCTTACAAAAAAAAAACCCAAATTATTTAACATTTATGCTAAAGATGCTTTAGAGTGGTAGTAACCTAGTGGGTAATACACTTACCTGTGAACCTGAAACCCCCATTTTCTACCATTATATCACTGAGCAAACCATTTAATGCTCAGCTGTTCCAGGGGGGTTGTCCCAAAAAATTATGCTTGTAAAGTACTCAGGATAAGGGCATCAGCCAAATGCCCCCCTTACCCTTTTAAGTAAACAGACTCAGTATGTTCAATAATATCTCCTCTTTGTCTTCAAGAGTTGTTCGTGACTGACACTTGACTAGTATGATCCTTGAATGATAGGAGTGTTGGAAGATTATTATGATATTGGTATTCATGTATTTCTGCCTTCAGCTGAGCTTTTACAGTATCTAATGTTGCTTGAATTTTTCTGTCATACCTCTGTTTCTAACATTTAGTTATTTTTTTTTAATCTAAGGCAACTGGTTTCCACAAAATATTTGAGTAAATACTTGTAAATATGAGTTATAATGTATTTTAATCTACTTATATAAATACTTACACAACACTGAAAATTGACATATGCAATTCAACAAAAACACAATTTGAGTGGAGTAAATAAAAGCCTCTACTACAGCTAAAGTAGAGTAAATCTAGCAAATCTTGAAAGTCTAGTAATGTAACACTTTTCAGCAAGGAAATACTGTTGCTAATATGATGCTTTTTGAATGCATGTTGGTAGAAAATATCCTTCTCTTTACTTGTTCTGCATACTTTACTATAATGAATGATGTGTGTATCATAATTCATTTCCATCTCTATTAAACATGCTGCTTTTGTTACTGTGCTTTATGAAAATGTTCTCTGCACTGACTGGAGCAATTCTTTTTCCAAAATAATGGCCCTGTTAAATCTGCAAAGTCAGGGCTGTGAGCCATGGCAGAGCAACAGGCAGATTGGGCAAAAATATACTCATGAGGATGTGAAAATATTATCACATAAAAATAAGGCTATATTCAATTATTATACGAACTAGAAGTTTATCAAAACCTAAACAAATGTTGTGTGTATAATGTCCTCTTACTGAAGGAAATGACTGAGAGAAAGTAATTTATGGTCTTTAAAACCATTTAAAGTTAGGTACTCTTAAAATATTTAAAATGTGAAGAGTTGCTTGCTTGAGGTCATGTCATTTGATCTACAGAACTGTCACTTGATCTGACTCCTGTATCTGCAAAACCAGGCTTAAACCAGCTTCACTATACAAATTAATCTGAGCATTTTCAAATGTTTTTTTTATAAACTATAGACCACCAGCTGAGATAAAGATCAGGATTTATGTCTACGTATTCTTCTCTCATGTATGTTGAGAACCTAATCACTAAAGATGAAAGGGCTCTGTGGCGGAATGGAAAGCGTATTGGACTTCTAGATGCACTGCCCCCTGTAGTTAGGGAATGGAAGTCGCTTTGGATAAAGGCGTCTGCTAAATGCCGTAAATGTAAATGTAAGGATTTGATGATCTACATTCATAATTAAAGAAAATTCTTATTACCCAAAAAATAAAATATTTTAAAATGAGACCAGAAATCCATATCTAGACATGTTAGTCATTATTCAATGAACATATGTCACCACTCTTGTAATCTCCGTTCTTAGAGAAGCTGTAGTAGCCTTAGTATCAGTAGTGAAGGGCTAGTAGGACTATAGTGTAATGATAGTGATTGCAAGATTATCAGTAGTGTAGTGTTAGCAGGACTATCAGTAGTATTATGCTAGCAAGAATATCAGTAGTGTAGTGCTTGCAAGAATATCAGTAGTGTAATGCTAGCAAGACTATCAGTACTGTAGTAATCGTAAGACGATCAATAGCAGGACTGGGCAATTAATTTCTAAAGGGGGCCACACATATCAACTGAAATCTGTTGGAGGGCCGAACCAACGATAACTTGAACTTGATTCTGCTCAATATTAATTTCCTCCCATTGTAAAAAGCAGTATTTTGATAATCTGCTACTAGGCTTGTCATGACACTGAAATTTCAAAATCAATACGATACTAAGGATGGTGCTCAATATTCAATACAATTTTCAAGACAACATAATAAATAATTTAAGAGTGCTCAGGGGCCGTCGTGCTGGTTCTCTGTGCAGGAGAGCTTCTCAACCAACCTTGTTCAATAGGTCTTGGGGAGCGGAATGTCCTTGTAAAAGGTTCTTCCCCACCCAAGCTAAGGGCAAAATGCTATTTGACAGCCATTTTTAAAGGCGCATAGCAATATTTTCCTCAGTAGAGAGCCATGTGAAGAGCCTCAGGCCTCCAAAGCCCAAAAGCTCCCCCTGGTTCTCTGCTGAGGAAAGAAATGGCACATTTAAATCCCGATGTAATGTAGTAATGTAGTGATCACAAGACCATCAGTTGTAGAACATTAACAACTCCAGATTTTTTCAAGTCGAGTCGATTAGTCGTTTGATGATATCATCACACACACAGCAGAGGAACACAGATGTCTAACATTGAGCAAATTTGATCAAAGTTGTCTGCATCATTAGCAGTCAACATGACAATTAAACAAAACAAAACAAAGGCAAATGCTTTGAATTTCTGGAAAATTGTGTGCAGCGCATCAGAATATGTCTGCTGTCTTCAGTTCTGTTGAAGTTTAGTTACACGATTGCATGGTGTCTTGGGCTTGTTTGAGGAGGCCTACATATGGCCTGCAAGAGCCCGGCTGTGGAACATTAACATGTTTACTTTTATATGTAGATATGTATGTATGTATGTATGCATGTGTGTATGTATGGGACACACCTGTTTTTTAGGACTTTTGCTGGGCCCCTTACTTTCAGAGAAGGACAACCTTAATGCTTCTTGCACACCAAGACATTATGGATAACACCATATTTCCAACTTTGTGGACACAGTTTAGGGAAGCATGACTGTGCCCCAGTACACAAACAAGCTCTATAAAGACATGGCTGGAGGTGTTCGGTTTGAAAAAACTTGCACAGATTCCTGACCTCAACCCCATCTAACACCTTTGGGATGAACCAGATTTGAGATTGCAAGCAAGGCCTTCTCGTCCAACAGCAGGGCATCGTAATTCATAAATGCTCTACAGAATGAAAGAACAGGCACAAATTCCCCCAGAAACTGAACCATCTTGTGGAAAGCCTTCCAAGAAGAGTGGAAGCTGTTGCAAATGGGGGACCAACTTAAAATGGGTGACCAAATTAAAGTCTTTTTTTAATGTATTAAAGTACCTGTTGTTATAATAGTCTGGCATCCCAAAATGTTGTGTTGTTCATATAGTGTATGTGTCTGTGTGTGTGTGTATGTCGACATGTATCTATCTGTCCTCGTATTGGGAAAATGCACTTTAATCAACCTAAAAAATCTACCCAAATCCATTCGTTTTTATGACATCACAGAGACAATTAAATCCAAGTGGGCTGTTTGCCATTTACTTTCCATAAATTTACTGTATAGAATGAGAAATGAGCAGATTATTTTGAAAGTATAACAGTGTTTATATACAATGTAAAATTAGCATTTAAAAAAAACTGAAATCTTTTTCTTTGTTGTTTTTAGATGTCATGGGCTCTTTAATGGATATGAGTTTGTGTTTGTTTTATTGTTTAATGATGTAAACTGTATTTCCTACTTTAGCATTCATAGACTGCACATTTCGAATGCATTGCTTGTTTTCAAGTCATGGTTGAGACATAAGATCTTGTTTGCATGTCCCTTGCCTGGCGCAGTGCCAGTAATATAATATGATCTTTAAGAAGAACTGAGGCATGCATGTGCGAGGCAGGCCGCTCTTCTCATTTCAGCTGCTTCTTGTGCTTGGAAGCCTCATGTAAACACAGTTCCAAGGAAAACTCTGTTTAAAGTGCTGAGTCTGAGAGAACCAGCTTTTCCTGGTGCTCACATTAGATCAGATGAGTTGATTGGCTCACAGCTCAAACAAACAAACCAGATAAACAAGAGAAATGATAGTGCTGCTGGTTTCATTGCCACATCAGAAAAAATTGTCAGAACAAAATTTGTCTACCCAGATCGTAGCCTGTAATAACTTATTATTTGCAGAGAAATGATGGCATATCTTTGATGTGGGGATGTTAAAAGTCAAGAAGGAGGACTGAAAGAGGTTTTGCTGCACTGGCAGCACACCTGGCGGCACAGTGCTTTCATTTTTCCGTTGGATGATAAAGAAGCAATCTATTTCATAGCCTTTGACCAGAACTGTATGTAAACTCTGCTTAACTGGTAACAGGAGTGGAAGCAAGTCTGTTAAAACAGGAATTAAGTGAATAAGAAGGCTGATAATACTGCAGCACCCCAGATATCAAGATTGTGTAACTGCAACTGCAAAAAAAAAACATTTTAAAGTGATATATAACCTACTAAAATAATTTGGAGTGAAGTGAAAAACTGTGCATGCTCCTTTTAGGCTGACGTTTGTATATTTTTTTTTTCAAGAATGTTATCCACTACACTAGACCAATACAATTATACAAATTAACCTCTGAAAGTTATTCATTAATGACCTTCATTCACTTCAGAGTATGAAATCTTGGGACAATATCCCCATTATTAATTTTGTTACTATAGACTTTCAACAATAACAAGCTACATTCATTTTTACAGTTTTACAGCATGCTAGGTTAATTTGAGGGAATACACTTAATAATATAGTATATCAAGCATGTTGCACATAGTAATAGAATATCAAAGCATAATTAGGTGGCAAAAGTATTTTTGAAGCAACAAAGGCCCATTATCCCTACTGTAATTAAAACGTATTTTATAATGCATAATATACTTCAGGGACATTTTTGTGAGTTCTGGGACCATTTGAGATTATGTTTTGCTAAATTGACAGTGATATACATTCACATTCGCCAGGCATGTAACATAATTTTAATTTGTGAGTGTTATTAAAGGAACTCATTTTAAACTAACATTAGTCAGATTTTTCCTAGTTTAGCCACTAGCTAGGACCCAGTTACACAATGCCACCAATGCTGGTATTGTAAGGATAAGCACCTCCAAAGAGCCTTGGCATCTTTTTAGAGTGCCACTAACACATCTCTGGCTTAACATGCTTGGAAGAGAGCTCTGACTACCAGTACAACTGGGCTAGTTAACAGACACCAGGTGTTGGATAATGTTATGTTTAGTGGTGGGGGAGATGGAAGCCCACCAAGAGGGAGCAAACAAATAGTGGTCTATTAAACTGTTGACCATGGCTGGCTGTGGCATCATCGTGGATCCATCTTGCATTGGATGACAGGGTTAATATCCAGATAACTGTGCCCTTTAGGAGCCCTGTGGTATCTGCATTTCTTGGTTACACTAATATACTGCTCCCAATGTGTAATCTTGCAAAAAAAAAGTTTGTACTGCATTTACAACAATACTAAGTTTACAGTATTATTGTTGTACATTTTGATTACACAAAATAACTGAACACTGTATGAAAGTCAGCAGTTTTTACAGTGGCTTCAGCTTTTACTTTTTCAGCTAATATTGTATTATGGTAACTCCCAGCCTGGCAGTTTGTGATAAAAGTTTGAACACACTCTCATCCATTAATATAACTTTGCTATTTCACAAAAATGTTTTAATAAACTGAAAATGAGTTAAAATAGTGCATCATAAAAAAATATTGCAAAATGCTTTTCAACAATAAAACCTCAGTGTGTTTTTAATACTTGGCACATAATGGCATTACAGATTTGATAAACCAGCATTTACAGAAATGCTCTCTAAAGTGATATAATGATAAAGATTCACTGAGAATAAAAAATTGAGCAGTTACAAGCAGTCATGAAATTTGATAAAGTACACACTGTAGACTGCATGTGCTTATAGTCCAGAATAAAACATTATATGAGGAAACAGGGGATACCTGAATCATATGTACACCACAGGCACATGCATGAATTGGGGGAGGAAAAAGTAAACAGAACCGTCCTTCACTGTTAGAATAACAATTCTTCAGACTTCACTCAGTTCTGAAGCATTTCTTTTGTCCAACAACAATTCACAACTAGATGTTTTAACTTAATGCAACTCTAACTTTCATGCAGTCCCAGCAAAGGTTAAGAAATACAAAAAAAAATGATATGGCGAATTTCAAAAGCACTTAAAATATGAATTTGCAGAAGTAAATTTAGCTTTAGTACATGCAAAACTCTGAAGTAACACCAAACATGCAAACTGACAGATCAAAATGTGATCAGGTTGTTAAAATCAAACGTGAAAATTTGAATTAATTCTCCAACGAATACATTCATTAGCAAAATTACTGGCACACATGATGAACAAGAAAGGCTGTGAGAGACCAACATAGCATTTTTAGCATAATAGTTTCCTTCAAATCATTCACATTTGATCAAATTCTAAACAATAAGCAAAATAAAAGTGTTCAGAATGGAAAAAAAACAAACAAAACAGAGACATCTTCTTCAAGGCGGAGACCATACAATATAATCATATGATTTTCTTATGTTGTCAGACACCATTGGATACATCTTATTTTGTCCAGATGTGTCTAAGCGTTCCAACTCACTGTTTACATTAAATCCATAATATTCCATTCCATGTCAGCCCATCCCAGACAAACTTTAAGTGTAGCTCATGTTGCTCTATCGTTTTTTCCAGTGTAGTTTCAGGATTCGTGCATCTGCTTCTTTAGGCTTTTGCTGTTGTTCTTCCTCCTGGTTATTTGGCTGCAGCTGCACCAAGAGGTCAAGAAAATCAAGTTAAAAAGACAAATGATTTACAAATGATTTAAAAAACTGCATTACTGTACACTAGAATTAAAAATGCATCACTGTAAAAATGCCACTTTTGTTAGGATCTATAAAGAAATATTTTTATAAATGAGGTGTAGGACTGTTAACAGGTAAAATGCCTCCACACAATGGTAAGGTTCTTAGAAGATCCCTTTAAATGGTGAAGTTCATTATGTTACAGTTCTTTTAAAAATAATTCTACACTCTTATCTCATAGAAATTCTCCTATGATAAGAATCTATAAATTAAACCATGTGAAGGTTATTTAAAAGGCTTCACACTCCCATCTCATACGTAGAAATGACTTTTTAGGGACAATGATACTCCAATTGAGTGCAGAACTTTTAAAAAACCTTTTAAGGTTTTGTTGAAAGGTTCAACTATTTTATTTACTGAAATGCTTTCTATGGCAAGTACATTAAATAGTGAACCTTATTAAATAACTTAAAATTGTTCTATAACAGTGGTTCTCAAAATGGTCCATAAAGCCTCTAAACAGATTTGCAGTGTTTTCTCTCTCCATATGTGTGGCCTGGAGAAAAAAAGAGAACTGTCAGTTGGGCCATGAGCGCTATTTCTTCTTATAACATCCATGCTAGGAACTTTTGTTCATATGACGATTGATAAAATTACTCAAGCACTTGGAGCAATTTTCTATGTTTTGGTAATTCATGTTGTCACCGGTAGATGTCACTGTGGAACCTGTATATTACCAACAGCATCTAAATTTTCATGACCACCATCTAATGAAAACACAGTTCCTGCACACATTGCTCATGCGGTTACACCTGAGTGTTCATCATAACAGCCTCTAAACAAGATCGTGATTATGACACTCCAATTAGCAACCAGCCCTCCGCAATACAATCGAGCCCTTCTAGTTGCTAACAGCCCTCAAATGAGTGCACAAACAAGAATTCCTGTGGTGTGGGTACGAATTCAAGAAATATCTCACATATCTCTGCTAATCACTATGGTAGTGCTTCGAAGGGCACAGCCAAACAAGTTAAAAGCATGAGCACCATGATTATGAACTGAGGTGCAGTCAACTGACCACTGTTCAGGACAGTCTCAGTTCTAACACTGGCCAGAATAATTCCACTGGTTTGCTCAAAATCCTGCAACCAATCAACACTCCAACAATGAGTAAATAGGAACACACACACAATGCCTTATTGACTCTGTAACAACAATAGCTGTTTAAAGTCACAGTACTTGGGGTCCAAAGGGACCCATTCTTAAATGCTGACACCACTTCCCCCCTTCACGTAGTCACAAACACTGATTAGAGCTAAAGACTCAAAAGATGTGATAATCTTTCTGCCATATAGAAACAAACATGTTTAAAAGTAAAAATCTTTCTTTTTTAGGTCAGGTTTGCTGATTTGTTGGTAAGTGCAAAAGACTGCAGGCCATAGACCCGGGACACAATGTCTTATCCAGTGCCACACAATGGTCCTTCTCCAAAATGGGCAGTATTTAGCCAAGGAAGTGGCTATCTTTCATCTTCCAATGGTCTTTAAGGGGTGAAGCGAGGAGAGAGTACTGGAGGGATAAACAGCAGGAAACACCTTCCCTCGCTCGGCCGAACTCAAAGCAACAATAAGTTATTAAAAGCTTTCGGCTTCCTTTGAGTAAATGGAAGCGGAGTGTCTGATACAAAAACCAATGGAGGGATGTGGGCAGGCCAGGGTAAGAAAGGAAGGAGCAATTTGGAGGAGAAAAAATAGGATTTCTTCTTGTTATCATGGTGGGCTGCTCAGTTTATGCTAGCTACCAAAACTTCAGCACCATTGCCACTATATAGACAAAGTGAAGTGGCCCCTTACAGTCACCTGTGAACGTGCCATAGCACACAGTGTGAACCACGTGAAAATCTTTCTGTGGATTTAGCCCATTCACAAACCCAGCCAGCGACAGCCCCGTGTCCGTGGAGCAGTGAGTGAGGACGATATCTCACTGGTGCCATTAGAAGTCCAGAGATTAGAATTTACAACCTTGTGATTGCAGAAGCAACTCTGAACCTACTAGGCCACCAGCTGCTCCAGCTGCTTTGTATGTGGGGATCATGTGCTAAATCATGTGAACTGATGCCAACTACCCCACATTCATTGTTGCCATGTTTGAATGATTTGTCAGCCTATTTCTTTACCTTTAGTTACTGCTAGTTTAAGAGGGCCCATATTTTGGAAAAACAAAATATAGTTTGCTGTAGTGTAGTTTTCAAAATATAAAATTCACTCCACAGTTCATACAGTCTGTACACATAACCTGAGCTGCAAGAACAGCTCCTTTTGAATTTACTGTATCTGTGATGTAAAAAACACAACACATGCTCTATGGACAAAAATATTGGGACACACCTCTTAATTATTGAATTCAGGTGGTCCCTTACTTTCAGTGAAGGACAGTCTTAGTGCATAACAAGGCATTTTGGACACCATGATTCCAACCCTGTGAACACAGAATGGGGAAGGACCTTTTCGGTTCCAGCATGACTGTGTCTCAATGTACAACCATAAAGACATGGTTGGATGGATTTGGAGTGGAACAGTGTCTGACCTAATAAATGCTCTATAGAATGAAAGGTTGCAAGTTCCCACAGATGTTCCAAAATCTTGTGGAAAGCTGCACAGGGGTGACCAACTCCATTTTAAAATCTGTGAATTCGAATGTAATATCATTAAAGTCCCTGTTGGTCTAATGGGTGTGCGTCTCAATACTTTTGTCCATATAATGTATTTACATTTGTCTACCTTTTACTTCAACAAATGAGCTCCACCCATTCATGATTGTGTTGGAAGGACTTTTTCAGTCTGGACTGAAACCAAATTAACATTATAAATTTGTCTCAGGGGTTAAAAATTTCAATAGGCTCTAAATGTCAGATTTGTTTTTGGTTACACAATGGAAACTGTCAGTGTAATAGCAGCACAAGAATTACAGTGTACAACTTCTACATTGTGTTCTCTGAAGGTAACTCAGAGTTAGTCTTAAGGAGGTCTCAGAGTTAGTCTTAAGGAGGTCATGGTTCACTATTATGCCTTTAAAAGTTGCTCCAAATGCATCAGTTCAAATGACACATGTTGAAAGCAGTACTTTTACCTTGGGTATGCTAACATGAACATGGGTCACAGAAAAGTGAGTCACATACCGTTCTCCTCACCGCCCGATGTTTTCACGCCCAGCAGCATGACCCCGTCTTTGTTGCTTTCTGTCCTTTGGAATGAAGCACTGAGTTGCATTGAAACAATGGCAGCAATTAGCACCACCAAAGAAAGAAACAGTTTTTTCTCAATTCATCAGGAACATTTGTCTTTATTATAAGGCCCACAATGCAACAGCTCAACCTGAGCCCTGATTTTCATTTTACATAGGATTTAGATGTTTGCCTTGGACAGTCACTACAAAGCCAAACCCCTTAATTTTACCCCTTAAAATGACGATACTTTTTACCTTAATTTCCAGGAAATGGACTGAAACCAAATTAACATTATAAATTTGTCTCAGGGGTTAAAAATTTCAATAGGCTCTAAATGTCAGATTTAGGGAAATTAAGGAAAAGTAAGGGGAAGAGTGCACAGATTAAGGCTGATTAACAGGGCAAAACTACTGAATTTTCCCCTTACTTTTAAAAATGTGCCCCTTAAACAATCAAACTTCCTGAAAGAAATGTCATATGTTTAGGATGAAAGGGTTTCATGCTCATACTCTTATACAATTTTAGGGTAAAATCAAGGGATCGATTCACAAATTAAGGGCCACTTAATTCAAATGAAGGTTTTTGACATTTTCAGGGGTAAATTAAGGTACATTTGAAGTACATTGTGTTTCATAGTGAGTGGTCAGCTTCAAATACACATTTCCTACAAATAACCAGACAGAGAAACATGTTTTGTCTGTTATATTTTGAACAGAGTGAAACTAGTATCCAACTGTAATTTCAAATGGAAATGACCATGTAATCTATATTATGTTTTTCTGTCCTGAAGAAACAAATCAAAGGCTTGAAATGTACGCTGGACTGTGTGATTGTATTGATCAAAATGAACACAATCTTAACAACCTAACAAAATGATCCAACACACTTGTTAGTTATAACTGGGCCACTCTTTAAAAAGGCGAGTTGCAGAACTGTCTTCCTGTCAAAGCAACAGCTAGCTGACACTGCTGACAGTTGACAGTTATGGTGTTATAGTTGCTTAGCAGCCAGGGGACACATGGCCTGAAATAAAACCCTGTGTGAGTTGCAGTTTTTGTCCCTTCAGAATTGATGGATTAGACAGGCAGGTAGGAGAACTGCACAGTGGTGGACGCCCAGGAGCCAAACAGTAAAATTGAAGGACTATTGAAGGACCACGCAACAGGTAGAAAGTGTAAGGTTTGGAGGTTGTTCTGGAGTATAATCATCCAGTCTGTCCAAAAACAAATACTTACTTCTCAGTTCCATTGTCTGTCGTCCCTGGAAAGACAAAAGGAAAAAGGTTGAACTGGTTGCCTTAAAAAAAAAAAAAAAAAAAAAAAAAAAAAAAAATATATATATATATATATATATA
>JBBMFX010000011.1:12504734-12523175 GCA_037832545.1 Rhabdalestes septentrionalis
ACTCTGTATCGGCAGATACTCAAAATCAAATGACTCGGACTCAGACTTGAGGGCAAAAAAACCTGATTGGGACATCCCTAGTTGAGGCTACAGTTTTTGAGTCTTGAAATCGAAGATAATGCTAAAGTAACAAAACTAATACATGGGTATTTCGATTATTTGATCATTCAGGCCAGTCCTAATAATTAAACTGGTGTTTAGGTATGACTTTAAAATACATGAATGAAAAATAAATTGTTGCTTGAAATGAATCTTCAGAAATCATTCAGTTGAGAACAATTTCTCATTTTGGTTGAAACGTCTTTAGTCTTTGGTCCTCATAGACTATGTGCTGTAATTTTTCTACACTGACCTGATTCTAACAGTACTTATGCATTTAATTACAATCAAAATAAAAACTTAAGAAAAATAGAGAAGTAATAGAACTAACAGTGTGTCCACAGCACTAAAACCTCATGGTACTGTACTAATCAGTTAAAGTGATACTCACCAAAATGGGGCACTGTTGCTGATGTGGGTGTAGGCATTTCTATCTCAGTTTCTACACCTGTTAAAGATTGTCATTATTATTTGAAAAGTCATTTACATTCAGTGACCTGTTTCAAAGAAATGGTTCCATAAAACCACATTTACACAATTTTCCATGCCGATCAGTCAAGACAGTCCTCATTTTGTTGACTTTTGTTAAGCGCTGAAACTATGAGAGTAATGCTGCTAACAAACACGAGAAACCCATCATCGCCCATTGTTGTTCTGTAAAGACATCCTTAAAACGAAGCTTAAATAAAAGCAGAAGGTGCCAAACATGGGAATGAATTGAAAGCATGTTTACCAAATCAAGCAATTCATGGAAGTTAGATGCTCAAACAGAAATTGCAAGTTGTGTTTCTAACATTGCATGTTAAAAATGAACAGCACAGAGAAATTTAGCCTTTGAGAATTTCATGAAATGATTACTGTTTCAAGTATGTAATGCAGCTACCAGAACTGAGTCTGAGAATTGTGTTTACACCTTTAAGTTTCCATTTCTACTTCCATATCCACCTTAGCCTTTCTATCTTCAGTAAAAAAGCTAATTTAGGAGCAGAATTCAGACCACAGTGAACAGATAGTCAAAGTTACTCTGGTAGCCCTGTGTTACCGGAACAAATGGAACAGACTCAACAGTGCTTTAATATTACCAACTTGAATAGGTCTTTGCATGCATGATTTGCAGTGTTGATCACAGCTGTGTAATATTCTTGTGTGTGTGTGTAAAAGCAGATCATTTTTAATTGCATTCTAGTAGACCATTCATTATCTGTCAGACAATGCATTTTACCATCTGTGCTGGGAATTTTATCTCATGAGCTTTGACTTTTTGATCAGAAGGTGAATTTTGAGTCTTTCCTTTCTGGCACAGGTTTATGCATCTTGTTTGAGGATATAACAAAGCTTTTTGAAAGACTTGAATTTCACATCCTATGACCAAAAAGTAGCATTCCCTCACCCTCCAGTGCACACACATCCTTTGCCTATGAGCACAACTGTGAAAAGCTGCATCCTGTGGAGACCTCTTTCACTCCCGGACGACTATTGGCAGCTTCCGGTCAGTGTTTCCTGTCCAAGGTGGACACTGTTTTTGTCCCCTTGTTGTCTAGCCCAATCTTAATTGTAATCACATTTGATTTATGCTCCAAGGAAAGACTGCTAGGGCCCGAGCCTGCCTACCTTTGGCGAAACTAGCACGCTTAAAAGTAAAGATAGCAAGAATGTTTTTTGTGGGGTGAGGAAGAAGCACTTTCCCTAAAGTATCTTTCAGTTGGAGACACATTTGTGTAAATTAGATGTGTGAAGAACTGCTTAATCTTATATTTTGTTCTGATTTATCTCCAATTTCTCTCCTTGTTAAGTCTCCCCCCAACCTTCAGCTAGTGGACTATTGGTTAGGGGGTTGACCCTCCAATCGAAATGCTGTGGGCTCAAATCCCAGGACTGCGAGTGGCACCAATGTGGTACCCTTGAGGAAGGTACCGTCCCCACACACTGCTCCCTGGGTGCCCTGTTAGCTGCCCACAGCTTCACTTGGTGAATGGATTAAATGCAGAGAAAAGTTTTACACTGTGTGCTGTAGTGTGTTCATATATGACTATAAGGGGCGACTGTACTTATCACGTAATGCCATTAAGCTGGAAAGATGATGTCTAGCACATGCTTCCTCTTAGACTTGTGAATCAACACTGCATCTTAAAAAAAACACTTCTAAGCATCAAATTCTTATTGCAGTATTCTGTTAAATGGTTAATGTGTATTTATCTTCAATTAACCATTATAGTCTTACTAGTGTATTATTATCAGTTATGCAATATCATGCAATCATTATGTGCATTAAAAAAATATTTTTATGTGCTATCATCTTACCATGTGAATATCACTACTTATGTCCATGTCCATATTACTGATCTACTCCTAATGACCATCTGTGTTATTAGGGATTCACTTAACTGTACTTTATTTTCTAAAGTATCATATTTCGGTTTCTATTGGATTTATTTACACTTCACAATGTATATTGTTCTTGTCTTTGTGTGTCTATGCAGCGATTTTCTTGGGTCAATAAAGTTTTCTGATTCTGATTTTAAAGTAGAATCAACATGTTTTTAGTCTACTCAGTCTCTGGGTGTTGTCCAACTCACTGGTTGTCTTGTTTTTTTAATGATGGAAGATATGCTGTCCTTTTCTCCACCAAGGTTTCACCCATGGGACACTGTTGGTGTCCGCTGAGAGAGAGTGGGCAGAGTGGTTCTCACTGGTTATCTCCACAGACAATCACACCCCCAAGAAAAAAACTCCTCTCAAGTGATGCTCTTACACAAGCAAAGCAAACATCCCCACAGCTCTGCACTCCTTATTTTCAAAGATCAGCCTGTCATGTCTTTTCTCGAGAACACGCCTCAGGAGATACTGCTTCGCTGCCGTACACCTACACTTCTACACACATCACTGTTTTCACACTATCCAACCAATTCTGTTGTAGGTACGTGTATAAAATGATGTTCATATAACAGTCCTCAACACTTTTACAGGTTACAAAGTGACTTGAGTGCTAATAGATCACCTTTGTGTGAGCATCTGCTAAAGCCTTAGAGTGACTTATGGATACTGTTGTAAGTTGCAATATTCCAAGAGATCATACAGTTAAGTGTGTAAATCGTTTAAATCAAGTGATTGTGTCTAAACGGGTTATTATTCAATATACTATTCAATAACTATCACTAATGTGAGAAGTGAAAAAAAAAGGTTTGGGGGAAAAATAAACCCATTCTTTTTCTCATGGGCACCTATAAAAAAAATATTACAATATTTCATTCTGGGTTTTTGAAGTGACACAGACCATCAGAGAATAATACAGAGACCAGGTTCAATTGATTCCCCCAAGGTATAGACAATTTAAATGTCCTGTTGGACATAATGAATGGTCTCGTTGTGCAGCATCACTGAGTTTAAAAGATATATTACATGTTTTCCATCACATTTCTTTACCGTGGAAAAGGGTATATTTGTACCTTATCATTACCTTACTTTTTTATGTAGAAAAATACAAACAAAAAGTAAAGCTGGAGTCAGAAGTGCAAAAGTATTGAAGATGAACCTTCATGTATCATGCCAGTGAAATTGGAGTGCACTGAAAGGATTTTTGTTATAGCTTATCATTCCAGGTACACTTCAAACTTTAATTTAATTGTTTTAATGGAAATTGTGCAGAGCACTGCCTCATCAAACATAAAATATAAGACTTTTTAAGCAATATGTGATGGTTCATTAAAATTGAAAAAGGTAGCCACACTCACACGTCTCATTGAGAAAAAACTGCTCTTTGTTAAAGCCCAGAATAAAAGGTGTGGCAAAGTGGTTGGCACTGGTCTAAAGAAGCCTTTAAGTTTAAGAATATATGTTTCATATTTATATATACATACATGCATCAGCTTGCATCCTTAAGGAAAAGGTGGCCCTGTGAATAAATTCGTACCCTCCAGCACACTAAACAAGAGATGCTTAACTCACCTAAGGACAGAGCCCATGAGAAGATGCCCATGAGGATGGCGATCCTGGTAGCCATGGTGTTCTTCTTCTGGATGGTGCACCAGAGGTGCGATGGTACCACACAGCAGCTTCAGAAAAGGTTCAACAGGGCCAGCAGTCATAAGCAGAGGTGCTCATATCCAGCTTCTCAGCTGCTTATTCTGGCACTTCCTTTAGTTAAGTAGAGGAAATACAACAGCTTCCACTTGGGAGGAGGCCTGGTGGACTGGATGGGAGGTGGTGTTGCTGGGGAGTGGTTCAGCCAGGGTGAGAATTCCAAAACCTCCGAACAGGAACTCAGCCATCAACCCCTGTGTTTGTGCAAGTTTTCTTTCTGTTATTTTTCTCCTGCCCTGGCCAGCCTGCGTGAATGCTCTAACCTGTGGGGCTCACGGTGCTCTACAGGAAAGTCTAGCAGCTAAAAACTCGCCTAAATGTGCTGGGAGTGTTCATAGTTGTTCCAGTGTTGCATTGTTGGGTCGTGACTGCCCCACAGATGGAAGGAGACAGATGGGAGAGGATGCAGCTTTGATTTATAGAGGCGGAGCCCACACCTCATGTCGGATGAAGGCCGGATGGCTGCATTTTTAGTGGGCGCCTCCTTTTAGACTTCTCTATGGCTAAATTTGACCTGTTCCTGTCTGCTCCAGGGGTGACATAACCTTTTAAATTACCCTAAGGGTCTGTCTATGGGTTATTTAGTCTCTCTTATAAGAACAAAATATACAAATGAGACTCATAGCAGTTCCTATTTGTCAGAGTTTCTGAAATGATAAGATATGTAAATAATCAGTCGAAGGGTTAAAAATGACTTCTTTTCCAGAACCTTGTACCGCCAGTTGCTCTTACATCCTGTGAACTGAAACAGGATACCTGCAGGCAGACAGCATAGTCACTTCAGGATGGCATTGCAGCCCTTCAGGAAGTTTTCCCAAACATTCGTCGTCTCCATTAGAGGTTGAGCACTATCTTTGCTCTAAATGAATTTTTAAAAGATGTTTCACCTTCAAAACGTTGGTGTTGGTCCTTCAGTTTTTTCAATATGCTTACATAACACTTCCATACTACATTCTTAGAAAAAAGAAATTCGGTACAAATTATGCCACTGTGGGTCTTTAAGCCGAATCGTCAGTACCTTTGGTTGGGAAACACATTTGTACATTTTTTCATATTACAAAAAATGTGACTGAGCAGAAGGAAATATTTGCTACTTTCAAAAGATTTTAGGGTAAGAACATGATTGGTCTGTTTAAAAACAAATGTTAACATTTTTTAAACATTAAAAAAGGGGAGACTACAATAAATTAAATTAAATTGGCCACCCCTTATATTCACACATGAACACACCACAGCACACGGGAGCAGTGGGCAGCTTTTGGCCCAGTGGTTGGCGAGTTGCCCCTGCAATCAGAAGGTTGTGTGTTCGAATTCCAGGTCTGCTAGTGTCATCACTGAGGCCCCCTTGAGCAAGGCACCTTGCCACACACTGCTCCCTGGGTGCCCCTTGTTTGGTGGGAGCCCCCTGCTTCACTTGGAGAATGGGTTAACTGTAGAGAGACAATTTCACACTGTTCACAGTGTGCCGTGGTGTATTCACATATGACTATAAGAGGCCACTTTACTTTTATAAAGTTTATGGTTTTCTTGCAATCTTGACACCAGAGTTCTCTATTTATGAGAATGCAAAGTTATTAGAAGATAAATATACCTCTGTTTCCTGGAAAAGAAACTAGTATCCCACCAAAACTGTTTTAGGGTCCATTTACACTGTTGGTAGCAGTGTAGCCCCAGCAGACAGTGAGTAATAAGGCTGAATATCAATCAAATACCAGAGGCTTAACAAGGACAGCTTGATATTATTAATGAAAGTTGGTTTGTAGAGGATCATATGTCTCTGTTGTCAATGTTTGTTGTGATGTTGTTTTGTAGAGTGGGTGTAGCGGCAAAGGCCTCATTTCTGCCATACAGGAGCTACACAGGGAGCTGCTTATGTAAAAGGTTTACGCCCAAAACACTTAACATTACTTTTCAGTCAGGATGCAGAAAGAGCACATTGTATGATTCTCCATCCCGATGTGACATTTAGAGCCTCTAAGGAGGAGCTCAGCTGGGACTGCAGGGCTGGAGTGCTTTGGAAAAAAAAAGAAATACATTGTGTTTCAGCTCTGCAAACATCACTACTTCGACACGGTTACTGCAAAAAGCTTGTAGACACATTTTAATTTTCATGGGGAAATGATACACACATTCGAATCAAGTCAGTTCACTGCCACTTGGTAACGTTTCCATATTTGAGCATGTGCATGAAATTAAAATGTCCAGTGCTGACTTCTAAACTGTTTATACACCTCCCAGATTGTTTTGTTGATGATTTTTCAGAACGTTTTGTCTGTAATTGTTTAGCAGTTTTAATCCATGTGACTATCTATGTGGCATCAATGCTAAGGAACTGTTATTGTTACAGCATGTAAAAGGGCCCACCCACACTCCAGGATGCACACTTTGATTATGAGTGAGAGACTCCGCATTCCCACACTGTTCAATAATGCCTTCTCTAAGAGCATCACCTTGATTCCTGAGTCAGTAAATGTCATGCTTCATCATTTGAAAAGGTTATTGATATTTTAGCACCTGTCAAGTTCACAATGTCTTCTAGTTTGCATTAAACTACCATGGAGAATATCACAGCGTTAATGGAGAAGTTCACAACAGACTGGAAATAAAATCAACTCTAAAAGCCATCATACATTTAACTCTAATACCTAGAGCTAGATTTTCACATTCCTCTGGGTGAAATGTCAATAACTCAAGGATATGAACTGCTATTACCCATTGGTTCCTAGTTAGACTTTTATTAATTCTTTAGGTTGAAAAGGTGTCCCCAGATTCTGGATATTCAAAAAAAAAAAATGGTTTCAATAGCGAAGCTCCTGATCATTTGAAACTGAGGCTTTTCCAAAAGTATTGAGGTCCACCATAGTTAAGCCTCTTGTAAAGAGTAGCGAATGATGGACCATTGAGAGGAGACTTTAAGTTTTCTTACAAATATCAGATTTTCCATATTCAGACAGCTGCCCTGATGGTTAACAGTAAACACCATAGTACAGAGACTCATCAATTATCCTACAATATTTTTGTCTGTATATGGATTCTGGATAAAACAATGTATTTCTGGGATGTCTACATTTGACTCCGTCATTTACAAAATACTCTTGTACAGGCTTGAAGCCTGGGGAGGGCTATCTGGTGTACTTCTGATTTGGTTTAGGTTCTGTTTGGATGGCAGGGGCTTCCAATGTTGCATTTGCCAGCTATAAGTCTACACGTCTATATGATCTGTGGAGTTCCTCAAGGATCTGTACTCTGCCCCCTATCATTCAATCACTACATGCTTCCTCTTCATCAAATTATTCAGAACAGCAATGATACATTGATCTATCTGTATTCACATGAATGTTTTACTTATCATATTAAACAGCTTATCAGCATTCTATTATCTTAAAAATGTAACGTCAGGGGTTTTATGTCAAAAAGCATCTTGAAGAAAGGCATTCAGACTTTTAATTGTAGCAGACTGGACAACTGCTATGCTCTTTTCTATGGCTAGCCCAAAGTTCATTTAGCCATTAAATTTATGTTGTAACTCAGATTAATGCACTGGCTTCTAGTCAACCATTGATTTTAAGATATTGATTTTATTGTTCCTGAATGATTTAGGCCCAAGATATATTGCAGACATGTAAACAGAAAATAGACCCAATAGACCTCCTAAATCTTTAGAATTGGTCGGCTGGTAGCCCCTCATTTAGATCCAATCAGGGCAAAAAGTCTTTAATTTACTATGCTACCCTGAGATGGAATGGCCTTCCAGAATATGTGCACCATCTTTTGATGCTTTAACCTCATTCATTCCAATTTAGGTTATTATTTTACTAAATGAAGTGAAGTACTGTGCTATGACAACCATTGCATCATTCCATTGCTGTTTTATTGCATTGTTTTTATGTCTACTCTTCTCAATTTTTATATTATTTGTACATTGGTAAGTTGAACATTTTTGTCAAATTTGAATGCACCGCAGCTCCGCACATAGTGTGAACAGTGTGAAATTCTTCCTCTGCATTTATAACCCATTCACCAAGTGAAGTAGCAGGCAGACAGGAACACTCCCAGGGAGCAGAGTGCAGGGTTATTTGCTCAAAGGTTCCCTAGTGGTGCCAGGAGCAGTCCTGCCATTTGAACCCACAACCATCTGATCACAGGGGCAACTCCCTAACCACCTTTTTAAATGAGCATATTTAATTATTATTAATGCTGTTTTCTAAGGCCATTTGATTTCTTCAGTACAAAAAGTGCAATGTAAGCTAACTTGCATTTTGCAGAGAGGGTGGAACAGATGTTCAGACATGTCTGAATGGGAACAGCATATAAACCTTGTGTTGCTAACATAAAATCAGAGCAGTCATTTCAGGCTTGGTGCATTTTGCTTACGTCATTCAGAAAGCCTTTCCTGGGTGTGTGAGTTGATGCTAGACTTTGAGTTGATGCTAAGGACTTCTTGACTCAAAACAGGAAACAAGAATTCTGCTTCCTTCCTGCATCTATTGTGTCTCCCATGTATACTTGAGAAAGGCCAAGAGAACAGCAAAGCCTGAGGCGCTCCTCCAGAGTAAACCATCAATGTTGTGCTTTAGCAAAGAATACCAACATACAAGAAACAGACTGGTCATGGCAAACGATGACAATCCACCAAATGGTGGAAGGTGATAGGTCAGGAGATAAAGTCTTGGGCTAATTTGTTTGATATGGAACTGTTTGTTGGACATTTTTGGCACATGATTTTAAGACACCACAGATTGATCCAGATATGACTGATCTATCTGACAAAAATATATATACACCGGATCAAATGTAACTACTGACAAGCGTACAAAGCCTTTTCATCCTAAGGTGGAAAAATTGTCCAATTTAGGAACATTTACCTCATATTTTCATCCTAAGGTGGAAAAATTGTCCAATTTAGGAACATTTACCTCATATTAGGCAGTGGTGATTTTTATTAGTGCTTATAAAAGGAAACAAACCTGAGTGTAATGTTCCCCTGTCCTTCGGCTTTTTGTAATGTTCTTCCGGGTAGTTTTGTTGTTGTTTACATTCTCCATATGCCTTTGTTTATTTGTCTGTTCCATGTGAGTATGTTTTGGTCTTGGACCAAATTTGCCCCGTCCCTTTGTTATTTTGTTCACCTGTGTCTCTACCCCTGTCCAGGTGTTCCCACTTCCTTAAATATAATAAATACCCGTGTTTCATGCTGTGTTTGTGGATTCTTGGTAAATCGTCTTTGTAAAATTTGCTTTTGGACTGTAATTGTCAATTATAGTTTTGGTTTTCTTGTGTTTTTGTTAAACTTGTTTATTTTCCCCTTTGTTTCTGTGGTGATCCTGTTGTTGTTATCCCTTAGAACATCTTGTGCTATTGTATACCCCCATTTAAATGTTTTTTTTTTCAGTATTAAACCTTTTAGAAACTGCAATCACATCCTGCTTTCTCACAAGATTAGACAGTCAGAAAAGTTCATCTTTCTTGGTATCTGTATTTTTCCTTCTATAAATGAGTGTAGACTGAAAGGGCTCATGATAAATCTGAATTTTTTTTCCTCATTGCTTCTAGTACATCATCTGTTTCCTTCAGGCACTCGTCTGTTACATGCGAACTTTCATTAAGGCTGTTTAACTGCAGGATGCCATTTTCCACATCTGCATGGAAGATTAGATAGCAATCAAGGCTAAAATCAGGGCAAGGGACTTATCTAGGAGTGGAAAGATCAATAGCTTCCCTGAGAACATGCATCTTCCCTGCGGAGCAGAGGCTTTCCTCTGGAAAGAATGATCTGACTACACTGAAAGCTTATGCTTCCCACAGCGGACTAAGTGCTGTTGAGCTTGTGTGTACTGCAGTGGAACCTGACTGCTATTGATGAACATGGACACAGTCAACCCCTGCAAATTTACAGTTCAGAACTTATTTTTTCTCAGAACCTAATTAATAATCATTTGTGAAAACCCCTGAAATGTCATGGAAATGGCAAATATCCTCTGCATTTTTTTGTGGCAATACACTTTTTCATGAATTTTCTAACTAAATTATTAATGTAATACCAAATATTAATGTGAAAGCAGCTAAATTCCCATATACAACATGACTGTATACATTTTTTGGCACCCGTATATTGGCTCATTCCTTTTGACGCACCTCTGGCCAGTGCAGACAAGCCCTCCAGCATCAGCACCCTGCAAGGAGATATATGGAGTGTTTCTTCCTGTAAATTATATTAATTTTTTACTGTCTTTACCCTGTTTCTTCCAAAGAGAACGCACATCCATGAATTACAGTAGTCTATACAGGGTAATATCGTTATTTCACATTCTAGCACTGAGAGAGACAACAGTTCAATCTGGTTTATGGGTAATGAGTTTAAAATGCTGAGTTTAAAATGAAATTAAAATGTTTGGGAGCATATTTATGGTTTGCACTACAAAAACAGGCATTCACAGGGGCCAAACTGTGATGGCTAGACAATAGATCTTGTGAGAGGTTAACAATATAACTAGTCTGACCCAAAGGCAAGACCCAGGTCTCTGGTGTTCCCAACCCTTCTCAAAGTCTCTCAGGTCCTTAACACTTCTCTATTTTCCTGCACCCAACACAATACATGTGAAGAATTGGCTGTTGTCACAGTAATGAGAACCAATATTACCAACCACATCTGTCAATGGTTTTAATGTTTTGCTCATCAGTGTATCTCTGGGTTAAACAAAATATCAGAAGGGCTTCAAATATTGCCAAGTAATAGATTGTCTTAATTAATTGTTTTCCGTGTGGTGACAAAACTTGCTTTTGAGACAGGCAAGTCATTATAATTCCATCTAAGATACATGTACATTGTCTTTAAAATGATGTGCTACATGAAACTAATATGGTTTCCTCGACAACTACTCACACTACTCTCTTTAATAAATTAAAATTGCCACCGTTTACTGTGATGTTGCTTCGACTGGTTGGTGTGGTTTTTTTTACAGGGAAGATTTGGTGTGAAAAGAAACATCCTTTCCAGAAATTCAGCAAATGTTTTTTTCAGAACACAGAAACAGGTCCCCCTTATTTCCCCATAATTGTTTTTATCAAGTTCATCAGACGCACTGAAGGAAGCAACTAATGGCTTTAGAGCTGCCAAGTCCTAATTCCCATTGTTATTATTGCTCCAGTTTATTCCATGCAGGTACTTTAAGAAAGAAGCTGTCTTCAGAGGACCTGAAGTTTAAACCACTGACGAGTTTAACACATGCTGAAATTATTCACACATACAAAACCCAATACTTGACTAATGTCATGTTGAATCTGAATCTTTCACAATTATTTCACACTACTCTGACACTACTACAGTTTTACAAATGAGAATAATACGTCACCTCCTACAGAGACCCGCAAAACAAGTTTAATTCATCCTTCATTCTCCATACTACATAATGCAACTCAGTGCTCTTTCACAAACACACAGATACAGAAGAGAATTATTTTCATGCACATTTTTATTGAACAGTATTATAAAATACTTTTTAATAGTTGTGAGTGCATGCGTCATCTGCCAACAGTTTGGAAGTTAAATTACAAAAGCAAGGCTTAATGTTGTGTAGTGAATTACTTGGGCACTTAAGCAATTGTTAAAAAAATTGATGGAGTACTTTTTTTTTTCTTAAAGTATTGAGCAGTAACAAACTGGTAACTGATATACAAAGCAGAGTTCCTAATAATAATAATAATAATAATAATAATAATAATAATAATAATAATAATAATAATAATAATAGTAATCAAATTACACATTTTCTGTGGCACGTTTACAAAACAGAACAAAAAAAGGTCTAAATGTCTTGTATGACATTAACAGCTATCATGCATTTTGAGTTCCACATGTAACCACAAATTTGTCACGAGAACAGCTAAACATGCTAAATCGGACTACATGTGTGCTTACAAGCATAAAAACCATGATTCCTCATCCAATATTAAATAGTCTGATGCTTTCATTACAAAAGAAGGCCTGAAGCTTTATCTTGGTGTTATGGTAAAGGATGGCGGTATACATTTCCAGTATATATTGACTAAGCACACTACAGATCAAAACCGGCCTCCGCAGCCAAGGTAATTCATTCATATTCCCTTAGATAAATCTTTATAAAACATGCATAGGCAGATGCTTTTCGTTTTTTGTCTTTTTTGTACAGAATATAGGTGCTTTATATATATATTTTTTTGTTTGTTCGCAATACTTAAAAAGAAAATTGAACACTCACAGAACTTCCAGCAAGCCACAAGAATCTATTCCCCATCTTCAATAAAACAAACAAACAAACTAAAAAGTATTTTGCCAATGATGTGTCAATTCCAGTTTTCAGCTCCAAGAAAATGTGTACTTGCTATCGAGCTAATTAGCCATTATACAGAAAAACAGGATCAAAGCACACACACACACACCAAAGAAACCTGAGGTAAGCATAATCTGTACAAAACCATAAAACGTTCCATTTTTGGCATTTCAACAATGTTGCAACATTCTTTTAAGACTGCCTAATTTAGAGCTAGTTTATAAGAGTAGCAAAAAAGGTATCAATAAATAGTCCTTATTTAGTTTGTACACCCTTTTTATGTTAAAAACTTTTTTTTTTATGTTCTGTCCATTTTTAGTGCTGTATTTTTGTAAACGTACAACAATTAGTAAGAAGTTACACACACAATAAAGAAAAAAAAATCTGTCATCCAGTAAATAAGTAAAGGCCTTTTCACATAAGATATCTCAGTTTGCCTGCTGCTGCTTCCCCATCCACAACCAAGAGCACCCCCCCACACCCACACTTATTCATTCAGAAAAGAGTGAACCAGCAAGAACTTTTCATGGTTTCTACAAGCAAAATATTTTTTAAAGGCTTATCCAAAGACTAGAGAGTGTCACTCTGAATCATGTGTCAAAACTCTGCCCTTTCTCTTTCTCTCTCTCGTTCTGTCACCTCCCTCTCTCCTCACGCTCCTTCCACTGCTCCCTTCTTCTCTCTGACTCCCAAATCCCCCACCCTGCACTCGTTTGACTGTAGCGTGAAGAAAGAAAAGGAGGAGCCTCATCACCGCGGTGACAATGGTGGGCCGGCACCGGCGCATCACTGGATGTTGCCGCTGCTGGCCTTGGCCTCGGTACCGTTGGTCTCTGAGGACAGGGCCTTGTTGAGGGAGTTGAGGCTGGCGTCACAGGGCAGCGCATCGCGGCGGGGTGGCATGCGCTCGTTGATCCGGTCCAGGCCTTTCGCCTCCTCAAAGCTAGTGATCTTGTGCTGGGGCGAGAAGCCTTTAATGGCTGGGGTGGGGAGGAGGAGAGATGTTAATACAGGTCGCCTTACATGAGGACATGGCAAACCTCCACATACAAACAAATACACATACACACACTCCCTCTTTGTTTGTCTTATTTGGTAGCTACTCAACTGACCTATTTATGGTCTGCCCACAAATGCGGTCTTTTATAACTGTGGCAAAATTGCTACACAGAACATTGACAAAAATCCTCTTTAGGTTGGTACTGAAACTCACTAAGTAATGTAGAGCTTCTTGTTTAAAGCTGGTCTATGTTGAAGTTAATCAACACAGAGTAATGGTAGCAACATTTTTATGCATAAACGGTCCCATTCTACAGAAAAATCACATTGACGTTTGTTAAACTAGTGTCCAATGTGGACTGGATACGGATTAAGGCTAGTCTTAAGACTACGTTTCCCTTTCAGATTGCTGTGTAGTACAGAAGTAGGGTTACTACCACTCTGGGAAACTGAAATCTAGTGTTAAATAGAAAACGAATGGTGTTAGATATACTAGTGCTGTTCATAGTATCACTTTGTGGGACCTTTGGCCTCTCTTTGCACAAGATTATCGCTCGACATGACTGAGTAATAAAAAATGTAAATAACAATGTTTCACAGTGATTTTAATTATTTTAATGTGAACACATGCTAGCTCAATTACATACCCCAAACAGAAAATCTAATCTAACCAAAACTGTTATACATATTCAAAAAAAAAACCCCCACAAATATCATGCTTTATGTTTAGAACTTTCTAGAGTTGTGTGCTACAGTGAATTCACTAAATCTAATTTTAAGACCATTCTGTAAAGCTTGTCCAACCTCGCAGCACTTGCCAAAAAAGAATGTTTGTGGGCAGACCACAGAAAGGTAAACAGTTAGAGTTCATTACAAATTTGTGAATCCAAATGTCCTGATTATTGAAAACCTTCATTACTGAAGGCTGTTTTCAGCTAATTTAGACTCATACATCCTTTTTTTTTTCACATAAAATGTAAAAAAGAAATTTTTCATAAAGCTTTATTATTCAAGAGTTTCTGAAACACAAACTAACTAATGATACAACAGTTGTGGAAACATTGAGGGGAAAAACTTTGATAAAGTCTTCCTGAGAACTGTAACATGTATAAAAAAACACCACAATATCAACACTAGTCACCATTTCTTTGGATTACAGATTGCTGCTGGAGCAATGCTGGGCTGTCTCAGTTCTGGAGGGCCGTGAAATTGAAGTGGTTTGCACAGGGCCGTTTCTTATTGGGCCAGTTGAGGGCTTACGTTATTTCACAACGCCCATGCGGAAACCACAATGCCAAGCCACCAAGAACAGAGCTTCCCATCACACTCCAAAACAAACACTACAGAGGCTTGGTGGACAGGTAGAGTGTAAGATAAAAACAAAGTAGGGAAAGATAGTCAAAAAGTACCACCAAAATAAAGAGGAGGGAAATGGAGACAAGGAATACATGTATGCATAAAAGAAAGGTGGTACTACACAGGAAACTGAGGAAACCAACAACTGAGAAGTTGCTTGCTAACCACGTTATGCCTGTTTGAAGCATGCAGCAAACTAGAGGAAACTGCCCACAACTGCTCAAACTAAGTGTTGAGGAGGATCCCTTTCTGGCTGGGCCTGCCTTTTTGGTGAAGTGGGGAGGGGTGGGGGTTAAGGTTTTTGGCCATGTTGTAGGATGAATATGTTTTACGTTGCTGCATAGCACAGGGCAGACACAGGTTATTAGCAGCGGGTAAAAAGAGAAACACAGTGACACAGCACAGCCACAGACTATTCACATGGAGTAAAAAAGCTAAATAGTAAAATAAATAGTTATAATAATAAAAATGGAAAAAACAACACTACTGACACAGTGGGCACCTCTTCATCTATAGAAAATGCTTAAGCACTAACAGTTACAATGTAAATAGCAGCCAAAGCCACTATTTAGAGTGCAGTTGAGGTTGTTCTTGCGGTGATCACTTTGTAATGACTGTAAAACTGAACATTTAGGCAAAAACAAAGCACAACTGCATCAGAGCCATTGTTTTAAAGGGGATAAACTAGCTACACTTTGTGAAGACTGACTTTGTTTGCAACGTGCGTGAAAAATACTCAAATCTCAGAATAACTGTCTACTTGTTAACTTCAGTACCTAACAATCTGTTACAGAATATATACTGTTCTATTAACATTCATAAATTCCCCTTTAAAGCAAGTGTGGCCTGTTTCACCATGTTCTTTTGTTATTACTACTGTCGCTGAACACTACAGCACAATCTGTTTGCCCAAACACCCAACACACTCTACACAAGCTACAGTGAAATGGATGAATCCACTGGAAGCCCTTTGTCTGTTGCAAGGAGGCAACAGAAAGGGGAAAGGGGGGCATTGTCCTATTTACCTTCATCGGCCTCTATAGCCTCAATAGTAGCTGAAGAGAAGAAGGGGGGGAGGGGATTGCAAAACGAGTGAGAGAGGTGAGCAGAGCAGGTTACATTTGTCCAGGAACAAGTCAACGAGCAGCAAAAAGAGCAAAACGGACACATAAGAGCATTAAAAAACAGTGGTTTAACCCTGAGACGAGACCAGGGCACACAGTGATGTTTGAGGGAGAAAGAGAATGACGAAAAACAGAGAACTGTCTGATATTGAAATATGGAATGACGTTTGGGTGGGATTCACAAAAAGCAACAATACTTTAAAACACCACACAGAATGGGAGACTTCGAGGGAGTGAGAGTGAAGAAGAGGGACAAGTGTTATAATAACCATTTCATCATCGAAGACACTTGCTGAGGGCTGGAATGCACGTTGTGCTATTCTGATTTAGGCTATAACCTTCTTGTTTTCAGCACTAGATTCAAAAGCGAACTGAAGTATCCAAACAACAGGAGGGATATTTCCGTCGGAAAGGGCAAACTATGGTTGTTTCATTTTATTAATGTGCAGGTGTATACAAATGTTTGAACAATCCTAATCAAAACCTCTACAGGAAACACACCTAGATGTGCCATATTTCTCATTTCAGAGCGCAGTAGCTATTAAATTGTAGAGTTTGACATATTACATAAATAGAAAAACAAGATATAACATGTCCTACAACTTTTGTCCAGGCTTTTATAAAACACATTTTCACCCAAGTATGTGTGCAAAAGCGTCCTCTTTACAGGATGTGGGTGGACATTCAATGATAATACTTTAATGTGTAATTTGACCAGGAGTGGCCAAACTTCTACACTATCATTATTATCCAAACACCTCCAAAAATATTTGAAAACAGCTTTTTACATTATGTGAGTATGTTATGATGAACAGATCAACAAAAATAGTCCAGTATTACATATTACATTAGGCTTGTGCTGTGACAGTGACAATATGACAGAACCCCACACCCTCCTCCTGGAGATCTTCATACCTGCAGTGTTTAGTTCCAAACTGCATCTAACATGCTGCCCTGGTGCCTCTTACCAAACAAAATGCACCTGATTCAGCCAATCACAGATTTGTGAACAAGTGAATTAGCTGGTGTTGGTGTGGCAGACTTAGGTTGGAAATGGATTGTACAGGAAGGAAGATCTTCAAAACCTGGGTTGGTGAATAATGGCTAATACCATTACTGGATGGAGGAAAATACTAAAAACAAAAACCTCTAAAAACCAAGATTTTCACATTCGATTTTCAAAATCTATTTCAAAACATCCTCAAAAGATATTACCAGTTTGGGTCATTTTCAACTTACCGTCTGCTACTGCACTTCAACTGATCGTTAGTAAGAACTATAATGAATCATCAACAACCATGTTATACTAGATAGCATTTAAAACCAAGAAAAGTTATACAAAGACATGCACACATCTCAAAGAATGGTGAGAGAATGAAAGAACAGAAAACTCCACGGCTGCTAAGCCTAAGGAAAAGCAGGAGGCTTTGTCTGCAGCTAGGGGAACAGGATAAAGACTCATGACACTCTCACAAACACTGTGCCGATGTGCTGCTTAAAGAGCCAGCATTGAGGTAGAAGCGCTCTGCTGTCTTCTGCTAATGCTGAGGCAGGAATTCACTCTGTCTCTGGCAGGCTTCAGTCTGGAGTGCAGCTCATTTCAGATCAAGTCTATCATGAGCTAATATATGTGGAATATTTTGTAATTTGGGAAGACAGAGTGAATTCTACACTTTTTTCACAAACACATCTGAAAGATACACTGCAAAACACATTATGCTTGCAGTTTCTAGGAAGAAAATGAGAGAAGAAAATATTTGAGATAGCAATAAATTTCAGAGTGAGAGAGACTAGAGGACAAAACTGCTTATTCTACAAACCACCAGCAGAGGGCAGATCAATACAAACAGTGCACGCTGCATGTCTAAATATGAAATGATATTAATCTGAAATTACATGAAAGTAAAGCACACATCTAATGCAAATATCACCTTTAATGAATAATAATAACTATAACAAAAAATACAGAGCAAAACACAGAGGTCCCAAACACATGCACACACAATTCAATCAGTGGGTTTTGCTCTGCATTTGCACGTAGAAAGATCACACTGTAAAGAATGTGGGATGTTAAACACAGCCTACACCTACATTGAAATAAGAGAAAAGCTTGGCAGTAACCTGGCTTCCAGTTAAAGACAAGATCATCACCGTCAAGTCACAGCAAAATCGGCATTGTTGGAACAACACCTACAATGTTCCATTTTAAATTCACGCACACTGTAGGGGTCCATTCAACACTGGGGATTCTGCTGTGCCCACTGTTAATACATATGAACTAGAAATGAATCTTCTTAAAGCAACTGAGGTGTGAAAAGGATATAATCAAGCTAAATCAGGAACTGTAAGTGAATTCCCATTTAACTCCTGGGGCCCGATAATGCACACGGCGCACCGTGCTTTCGCCACTGGTGCAACCCATCATTGCTATTTTGTGCGAGCGCATCGTTCATTTTTTCTGGCAGAAATGTACG
>JBBMFX010000011.1:12529747-12540935 GCA_037832545.1 Rhabdalestes septentrionalis
GGAAGAGTGTTTAGCGTGTCAGCCATCTGCCTGATTAAAAACTCATCTTTATCGTAGTATCCTCTCACACGGCCTGGACAGAAACAGATGAAGCAGATAGAAAAAAAAAAAAAAAAAAAAAAAAAAGATGCAATATTGAAAACAACCACAAGGTGTCTCCTGAGTCCACCCAAACAGTGTTCTGTTCCATAAAGACCATAGATCAGGTATTAGAAAAATAAAGATCTTTAAAAATGTAAGCGACTTAAAATTATTTATCTTCTTCCAGGAAAGAGTAAAAATCAAACATTATTCATAGCTATAAACACTCAAGGTACTAAGCAGGTACATTTCCAGGCATATTGAGAAAATTGCTGAGCACAAAACAAATATAGAAAAGCTAAACAGAATAAAATAGTTTGATATTACAACAGTCGCTACAAAAGTATGTGTGTGTGGGCGAAGCTTGGACAGGTAAAATATCTTAAGCGTGCAATGGTCCACTTGTAATCAGGGTAGGGGATATGATAAAGATACAAGATGTTACCATAATGTTATTTTACAATTACTGATGAATCACAATATTTAAGATTGGATGAGCTGAAATAGAACACTGTTCCTTATTTTTTTTATGATTCCTAGCATTTTATGATAATGAAGAATACTGCTATTCTGCCCAACCCAACATCTAACCACAACCTAATATCGTACTTCTGTTGCCAGTGCTGAAAACCAATCCTGGACCAGCATCAGAGTCATCTCTTATCTGGAATCCCCCACTGCTGTGCCATTGACAGATGGAGGAACCCTCCACGCTTTAATCAATGCTTGGAATGAGCTCAGCTTGCTGGCAGGGACGCTGGCCATTACCCCTGCTGATTCTTGCTAGGCTCCTCCACACCGAAACCAAAACACTGGTTAGTCGTTCATTAGCCACGACAAGGCAACCCGGCAGAACCGCTTATTTATGGCTTCCATTTCTCCGTTCTTTGTCGCAGGACTGCTTGTGCTTTGGCAGGGGGGTTGCCTTATTGACTCATTCCGCATGGGCAGAGCTGAGGCATGCAGGGTCAGAGACTGACGGACAGCTGGGGGGCTTAATCCGGCAACCCTGGAGTGTGACGGACATGGCGGACGTCCCGCCTCCGCCGCTGGATTTACAGCAGTGGTCGATCAGCCATCAATCTTGACGCATACCACGGCCTGACTTCATTGGAATTGATCCCCATGATCCTTCACCCAGCACATCCTCTTCAATCAGCCTTAAATGAATTCATTCAAGTCATGCTGATGCAACCAGTGCTGTGGGTGATGGCAGGATAACACATTGTGGCAATGCAAACAAAATGCACTATTGCTGTTTAATGGGAACTGATATTTCGAAAGAGCAAACCGGGATGTAGGTCAGGAATGAACTCTGCTTTGAACAACGAAACCCAGTGTTGCACCGGAGTACACTAAAGCGAGTAAATGAGATCAGTAGCATAGTGTAATGGGACTGGCTGCACAGCATGTTAGCACAAATATACCAGACTGCGGGAAAATGATTTTTTTTTTAAACGCTACACGGATTAAAACACAATGGCAATACTGTAGCTTTGTTGCTGCAATACACTACCTTGCAATGACGATTTATTCCCATCCATCCACTAAAATGCGGGTAGAGAAGTGCTTTCTTCTCCCGATGTAATGCAAGGCAAAGCTATTTTAAGCTCATTACCTTCGCCTTAGCAAAGCTTGGATCAGATATTAAAGCTAGAGAAAGATTAGCAAGCACGAAAGCAAAACAACTGAAGAAGCTAAGAATAACTGAGCTTGTCAAAACAAAAGAGAGCATTTCTTTGAAGGCGGCCATCTCGGAAAGACAAGTTTTGAGCTTGTACCTGCAACCCAATCTTTTGGCTTTTTTTCGAGTTTGACAGATTTCTTTCAGTCTTTGGAAAAATTAGATGCTAAGTGTTCATAGTGCCTAGTTTTCTGACGACTAAAACAAACGTAATAAGAACATGTGAAACAGTATGCAACCAGAAAACACACACACATGGGTAAAGAGGTACACAAAATCAACCCTGCAAATACACTGGCAACAGACACTGAACATAATCACACTAGTGGGTCTGTGTTTGTGTGTGTGTGTGTGTGCAGTGACTGATCCATCTTCACTTTTTCATCACTGAGAGGACGAGAGAAAGTGCAGCATGGGTAAAATGACCGAACTCCCACTCACTCTCTCTCTCTCTCTGAAAATGCTGACTAACTGTGCATGGGTCTATATCCTGCAGCTCTGCAGGACCACCGCATGCCAAGCCTGGACAACTGCCAATGTTTGAGCGCACACACGCTCACACACACACACGCTCACACACACACACGCTCACACACACACGCTCACGCTCATGCTCACGCTCATGCTCACACACACACACACACACTCTTACCTTTATTATTGTAGACATCTAAGTAGTTGGGGGCTGAGAAGATAGTGATGAGGGAGGGGAAACCTGTAGTCTGGCTCTTTCTGTACATGCGATACCTGATGAAGACAAAAGCTCCACGGTCATCATCATTATCCAGCTTACTGAATCCATAACCATCAACATCGCAGTCACACTGGGCCATTTATCCTGTTCTGCACTACACTTCATTCTATATTCCTAACAGGCAACACTGCCTTTGCTCTGTGGGATTTTCACTTAGTGCTCAACTCCTCACTGCCATAATCTATTAGACTATGAGGCTAGCAGGGATTCCAATCTACTCAAACTATGACTCAGCAATAATCAATGAAATTCTTGCTGTGCACAGTGTTCAAATGAACTGACTAAGCAAGAGCAGGGCAATTTCATTTAAAGCTGGGGAGAGTAAGCAGACGCGTTAAACAGAAGCTCTCCTCTTCATATAAAAAAATCTTGTAGGATTATTTTCAATTCAAACATCAACAACTAATATAGACTAATATACTACTAACATATGTGTACCACTTTTAGTTGTAGCGAAATGTATAGAAAAAACAAAAACATTAACTATCATGTGTCTCAATTATTTTACAGGAACATTTGAAAACACAATTATATTAAACATAAAGAAAAAAAGAACCAGTACTACAGATGCATGGGTTACTTCATTAACATTAATATAGCTATGATAATGTGATCAATTCTGAGCAGGGATATAGATGAACAGTTATATTAAATGATTGGAAAGTACACTGGATGAGCAACTCACCCAGCATCCTGTGCTTCATGAGCCCGTATGACGGATAATAAGTTATTGTGTTGTAGGAAGTCACACACAGCAGGATAACTGGAAGAAAAAGAATATTTAATTTGCTAAACTGATTAAGTCACTCTGCAGGTACAAAAATGGAGAAGATCAGGGTCACTGGCATTTAGGGTTGGCAGAGGAAGGATGGAATTAGATTTAAATGGTAAAAGATATAATATATTCCAGCAGTACTTTTAACACATTAAAAGTCCATCACAGTAATCTTCCAGGAAGGAAATTTCACATTAAAACAGTAAACGGCGTGAGTCTTTTGAGATGGGTAAACCTCAACATTCATGAGATCAGAGGTGGAAGCCAAAAGCAAATGCTGTCAGCGATCCTGAAAGGCTAAAAGAGTGTTTCTGCACTTTTCTGTACCACAACTCTCCTCTCGCTAGAAAGAAGCATCCTGGGATCTCCCATGTTAACAACTGGCTTCGGTGAAGAATCTGGTTACAAAAGTGTCTGGCTACACCCAACTACTGAATAAGCTCTCAAAACTGAAACTACTTCGTAAACAACACCAGTGAATGTATGTGCCTGCACAAATACACTCATAAGAACAATCACCAAAGGAATGACTTACTTCCCTGTTTCTGCAAGGTATAAATGCCACAAAAAAAACATTGATATTATATGAAGATGGTTTAGTAGATTTCCCCAAAATCCACCACAGAATGTTTACTTTTCAACTGAACTCATTAAAAGCAATACGATATAATAACACTCGGCTGCAGTTGTTTTTGTCCGTCCTCTTTTTTAAAGGGTTGAATGAATGCTTTTTTTGATAGATGATCACATAACTGCGTGCAAAATCTAAATTCAAATGACTTTGGTCAGCAGCCATGGTTAACAGGGTGTCTCCTCATACTCAGCCAACTTCAACAATGGAAACATTTATGATTCAGGGCAGCATGCATATATGCCTGCTAATTTGGGTTCATTTGGAACTGCACTAACTGCAGTGCAAACAAACAAACAAAAAAAACATTCAAATTAATCCTAGGCGAAGATCATTTTTCAACAGCTGCTAAGCTTACGATCCATATGGTCTATAACCATTGGGTTCAATGAGAAAGCAGTTTTAAAAAAAGGACAACAGTGACCTCTTTGCGGTCAACTGGTCAGTTTGCAATCAAGAATTTTTTTTTTCCCTGTGAAACTTGCTATATGGCCTGAGAGCAAATGCTAAAGGCATTTTTACATATAAATTCTGAAGTCAGTTCTGAAAACATGTTGGGTGCAAATTTGAATTGAGTTCTATTATCCGACTGGCTACGTGTGTAAAAGAATTACAAGGGCTTTTGGAGGAATGGGACAGGATGGGTTTTTTTTTTTGCTGGCAGTATGGGGAAGAGGCAGAAGTTGTCTGCTATTTTGTGTCTATAGCTCAGGGCCAGGCTCGTAAAGTCACATAGGCAGTATGCTTCCAATTACACCCTACTGACTGAGAGGGAGACAGCGAGAGGGGCAGTTATTGATGCAAAAGGAAGCTACTGCCAAAGTCTACCTATATTCAATGCAGTACTTCCCTGGCATCTTGCATCTCTCTTTTTGATCCATCTGCCACATTAATGGAAACTGATGGCACATTCTCCGGCTTTCCAAATATTTCATTGCATCCCTTTGGCATTTACATTGTAATTTTACTTTTGAATAAACTGTTCTCCCGAAATGCTATAAAATCTTGTAGCGAGGGCTCCAAACTGGTCTGAGGCCTGAAAATGTATTTTTCTGAACACAACCTCTTTATATTAAATTACAGATACCTAGGCCTGTTTTTGTTTATGATCATATCTTTGCATTCATAAAATTAATTACTGGCTATTTGACTACTGTTTACTGGTGTAAACTTACAAATACAACATTTTCAATATTATTTTCATATTTAATTTACAAACACAAATATTTCATGCTCATATTTAGTGTGTATTTTCACATGTGTGTATGGCAAAATGCTCTATTCAAAAACACAACTACAAATACCATTCAACCCCAACCATTTAACTGTGCAAAAAACATTTTTGAACTGGTTAACAATTGTTATGCAAGAATATAAACGATAAAAATACCAGCCCGACTTCATAGTTCCTTTCCAAGTCAAAGATCATACATTATGTCACAACCGTCAGTAATTAATATCATACACCAATAGACAAACTCCATATATTCATTCTGTCTACACAGTTACACAAGTTTTCTACAGAGCCACCTGTGGTGAGAAAATAGAAAATAACCAAATACCTTTTCAAATTAATCCCAATTAATCCAAATTAACTACATAGAGGTAAGAGCTCTAGTGTGTTTAGTTTATATGATTTCTAATTAATTAAAATCTTACTGTAGCAGCAGAAACCATGTGGGGTCAAACATTGTTATTGCTGTTATACATTCCCAGAGCTCTAAATATATCTGAAGGTAATTTACGTGTTGTTAATTATGGAAAGTGTTATGGGTTACATTTAAAAATAACCCTTTAAAATTCACCTTTGTAATGAATTGCTAAGTAATGGTTTCATGATAAAAACAAATACTGCTCTCAGTAGGAAAAACATTGGTGTGACTACATTTATGAATTTTCGGCCACTTGCTATTTTTCATAACGCTTTACCTTTTCCCACTAAATATTTCAGAACAATTGAAAGGCTAAATATGTTGGCGTTACTGTGTTAAGTCGCTGTATAATTGATTGTGGCCACTCTAATACATCTGAAGACATATGTGAAGGAGAGAACTGACTGTTATTGTACACATGTTCTGTACTGGGTAATTTTTCAGCACCTGTAGAAGTAGGAGCAACCTCGCACTGTGTTGTGTGTGAAGTGGTCGTGGTTCTTCTCGTTGCCAAAGTCCTCCAGTGGGTCTGACCAGAGCAGGTCACACATTGGTCCGTACGCGGGAGGCTCCTTGAATCTGTCTAACTGGAAATGGTAAACATATGATCAAATTGCTGTCACCTTCTTTTTAAGAGGTTTAATGTAGGCTTTGAACAATCATTTAAATTCTAAAACTACCAAGCCTATGTGCTGCATCAATCAAACAAATAAACAGTAAATATGTACTGCTTTTCTAGAGGTAGTCCTGATAAACTCAGTTATCCTGAGCTCCACAATGAGGTGCAGAATCTGCTCTACATCACAGCGCATAGACACCCACATTGTAAAACAGCAGCTAAACCACCTTGCCTCATCTGTGATTATTTGATTCACTAGTTGACTGGCTTCTATCTGAAACGCGCTCCTACTTCTTTCTATGAATTCCATTTCATCACTCTTTGCCCCGGCAGGAAATTGCCTAGAAATTGAGGCGAGAGTCGTGGGAATGTAGATTAACCATATGCATCACACAATAATCTCACTGCAGTCGATCAAAATCATTCGGTAGATAACAAACATATAGTAAAGACCATGGTAAAGGCTCACTCTGAATCATCAATCCATGTGATCGCAGGCTTGATAGTAGGAGCATTTTGTCCAAAACACCTAATCTGTTCTACCTAAATCAAACTCTAAATGAGTCTGCACTTCAGGGGGAAATAGAGACGTGCAAACCATTTTGTCTTCTCATATCTGGCAGAAACCTTTTATAAGGGAAGCATATGACAATGGGCCTTACAAATGGTCCATTCAATTACAGGGGAGGAGAGTATGACTGTAGCATCCGGGGGCCTTTCATTGGAGGCGAGGAAATTGCATAAATTGCGTTCTTAAGTGTTTTAAATCTGCTCACACTCTTTTTACTTGCACTGGGTCTCATCCACAAACTGGATTAGAGAAAAAGGCCATCTAGGCTTAATGACAGAGTTCTGGTTAAAAAGAAGAAGTTGAAGGAAATTGAAAAGTCTGCTTCAGTCAGTGGCAAAAGGCAGAAATGAAAGGGCAATAATGAAGGAGGCTCTCTGTATATTTTTAAAATGTATCATGCACAGCAAAGTGCATTAGCATATATGAATATTCACTTCTCAATTTGGGGGGAAAGTGTTGAATGTTAGGCTACATTACATATCTATTATCATACTGCTAATCAGGACCTCTGCACCAGGTGTTATTCCATTAGCATGCTTATTGCTATCTACATTAAGTGATCTAACGATTAAGCTAAATCCCAGCAGCAATCTTAAAAGCTGTTGGATGAGGCTGATGGTGGGGCACACATACTTTTCTGATGTCATCGAGGTTTGAAATTTCAGGTGACAGTCCTCCATGAACGCACAGAAACTGCTGGTTCATGAGTGCGGCCAGGGGGAGGCAGTCGAAGGCGTCCATGCACGCATCGTACACCCGCTCAGAGTACTTAATTCTACCTGTCAGGGACAAAAAAGAAGGCCAAGTTGAAACAGCGGGGAGGAAGAGAAGCCAGCCAGCCCAAACAAACATCAAAACGCACTGACACACTGGTCCTGTGTGCAAACCAGGAGTGGGCAGTCTTAAAAAGGTTATCTAAACACATGCAACAGACAAAATAATAACAAAATAAATAAATAAATAAAAACCCATGCTCAAAACAAGTATTTCAAATCTTGCAACTGCTGTGACGAGTACAAACATCAAAGTAAATAAGTAATATATACTGAACAAAAAGCACCTTGACTTTTCTGTGGAGACTCGGGAGGAAAAAAAGTGGCAGCCTGTGACCTGAACAGGCTCTGATTGTTTAGATTTTTAAACAGTTTACATTGGGAAGAATCCCCGCTAAAGCAGAATATAGGCGTGTTCTGGTGCGGAATTGGCTGTTGTACTTACATTCCTGTTTAAAGGTGAAATACTCTGTTAAATGTCTACATTCGTGGTTCCCGCGCAGCAAAAACAGTGTTTTGGGGTAAAGGATTTTTAAGGCCCATAAGTACAGCACACACTGGAAAAGAAAACAAGTGATGGGATGTTACTGTAGATAATGTTCAAATACACTGAACATGTTTCTTGTTAGGCATGGAAAATACAGAACTCTCGAGAGTAAAGAAAAGACATGTTCACGTTCTATCGATGATGTAAAACCTTCAGAATGTAAAAATAAAAGCAAACATGTACTTGGTGAATGTGACTGAGTACCACTGACAAAAAGTTCCTAAAGTAAGTAATTGCGGATCTAAAAGCTAACATAACCATTTATCTGGCTGGGAAAAAGCAATCTGCTATTGGAACTCAAAACCAACAATGTATGCAGAAGCATATTCTGATTTTTGCCCTTTGATAATGTAGAAATGAACATTACTTCATATAGCATTTCCTTGAGGGCATTAGCACAGTTCTTTCCTGTGAGACCAAATGCAATGCAAACTTACTTCAATACTGAAATATCCTCTGTCCACATAATCGCCCAGGAAAAGGTAGCGTGTGCTGGCTGGTGAACCACCGACCTCAAACAACTTCATCAGGTCAAAGAACTGCCCATGGATGTCTCCACAAACTGCAAACATAAGAAAAAAAAACATGACTGAGAAAACAGTGTACATTTATTAGACAGCATTTTTCTAATGACATTCACATTGATTATTACAGTAGTTACATATTTTAATCATCACCACCATCATCATCATCCACATCTCTAAATTAATCAGAGTACATAAAGTGCATGTAAACGAGTGACACCTGTAAGCCCCTATTAATAAATTTTTCAATGACGCATTGTTCTCCATTCACAATGGGGCACATTTCCATACAGAGCTGATGTCAGGGCTTTGAAGTGGCACAGGTATAGAATGCTTTCCCTCCATCTTGTTGCCAACTAACAGTGCTTAAGGCTTTTCAAATAAAGCATGTCACCTGGCCTCTTGTTTTGTAAATAATAAATGCATCAGAGCTGCGGGATGAAATGTCCTTTTGTACAATAAACAATGCGTCCTGGGCCCCAAGCAAAGCCTCACTTTCATGGAGCGCAGAGCTGAGTGATACAGGTATTGAGGTGACCCTGTATAGCAACAGTGTAAAGGGGTACTCAGTTGTTTTATTCTGGTATAAATTGAGCACATGCACTGCCTGAAGGGATTGAGGTTTCAAAATATGTTCAGCTCTTTTTCACAATATACCATTGTTGATGAATATGGTGCAAAATACATACAAACAAACACTCACATTTTTGACATCTGCCACATCCTTGTTGTGTCATTGGTTAAACAATTTTTTTTCCAGCAATTACTAGAAGAAAAGAAAATCTGTTGATTTCAGCACCTGCCTATTGTATTTTACTGCAAGTGTGTTTCGAGGCCATATGTATTTGTTCTTTTCTAAATATCTGGACATTTTACGGTGTCTGAGATTGAGGTAATCTAACATATGATACAGAGAGAGCAGATAAAAGTTAGGTTGAAATATGCAGGAGCATTTCTATAAGAATCTTTCCTGTTCTACATTTTTAGTCTACATTTAATCAATCATGCAGCTACAGCACTGATGATTGTTGCTCTGGATAAGAGCATCAGTTAGATGCCATAAATGTAAATGTACAGTGTAATGTCTCACACAATCTGAAAGCTTTTAACTCTGACACTGAAGTGCGAAAATTTCCCCACAATTTTACAGACTTGCAGACCTATTTTTTTAAATGACGCAAGAGACAAAAAATCTGAAAATGTTAAGAAAAAAAGGAAAGAGCATAATATAATCATTTGTTTGCTGTAGTATGGTCAGTATTTCTAAATTGCATAGAAGAAAAAACAGATTATAGGCTACATAATCAATGTAGCCGAGTCATCTAGGATATGAAATGTCCTTATCCACACAAACTGGTATCAAATACTGAAGTAAAATGTCAAGTTATTGAAACTAAATGGCATTTGTGTTCACGTTCTAAAGTGGCAAAAATAATTTTACACAAATGTGTTAAGTGTTACATTTTGAATTGAACCCTGACAGCCTCCATATCTGATCTGAAGTCAAAGGTGACATTGAACAGCACTTCTTTAAAATGACCTGTGGATACCATGTTTCTCATTAACACTGCAAACTAATAAAAAGGCTTATTCATTAAGAATATGAATTGTCTATAAATCTAATTCATTAAGATTAAAAAATATATACATCTACTTTTTAAAACAAGTATTCAGTTGAATGTCAAACAATTGTGACAGCCCTAAATATATTTTTTCTTCTCAAACGCAAAGCATCCAGGAACAGCGGCAGAAAACTAGTTACAATAAAATAAAAGTTGTTCCCAGTAAACTTTAACAACAACTTTTAGACCTTTGTCCCGTATTAGCAATGCTATGCCTGAAAAGACACACATTCCTACTGCGAATGACCTAAAGGTATAGCCAAGCCTATTTATCAAGGAGAAATTATACACTATTACCCCTTAAATGTCTCTAATGGAAAAGCGGTTAAGGGAGAGAACGTGTAATTCAATGACATTTAACACTGGGAGTCGAGTCACATGAATTCACTTTTGAAAAGGTTAGAAATTTCAGGCAAAGTGATTTGACTGTTCAATGACCTTTTTATCATATACCTTGCATGTCCCAACTGCATATATACATACAAAAGCCCATAAATGAATATTTACTGTTTTCATTCCTCTTTTAAATAGTTTATTCTTGCAAACAACTACTATACCACAGTGTATACCACACTTAAATATTTTTCTGCGTACAATTTCGATTTGTTTTGATTTTTTCCAGCTTAATAAACTGGAACCAGAGTGTAATATACTTTTACACAGGTCATATTTTTAATCATATTCAAATTAGGGCTTAGAATTGAACGCGTCAATTAGATTAATTAATCACAGAAAAAAATAACGTGTTAATATTTTTTACGCAATTAACGCATTACGTCTCGTTCAAAGTTTCGAGTAACAGCCGAAGTCCCAGATCACTGCTGCGTGAACAGCCAGAAAGCGGAGTATAGTTCAGTGAGATTTGGAAGAAAAAAAATGCCAAAATGGCTAATAAATAATGTCTTGTGAATGTTTTTGCCGATTCTGACTCTGAAGGGGAATATTTGCCTTTTGG
>JBBMFX010000011.1:12553471-12567250 GCA_037832545.1 Rhabdalestes septentrionalis
AGAGAGAGAGACAGACAGACAGAGACAGAGAGAGAAATTGGTTCCTATACAGCAATGACATGCTGCTGCCACTCAGGATGACTTATGCAGTCATTTGGATACAAATTGGTTCCTTGGCAATGATTCATAAACTTTGATCTATGTATGAGTGTATGAGTGTGTGTGTGTGTGTGTGTGTGTGTGTGTGTGTGTGTGTGCGCGCGTGTGTGTGCGCGTGTGTGTGTGTGAGAGAGACAGACAGACAGAAATAGAGAGAGAGAAAGAGAGTGAGACAGAAAGCACAACGTAGTTAAAATGTCTTTTAGAACTATCCAATTAGCATCTGTTAGAGCGACTGTGGTGGAAAGCAATTAAGCTGAGCCTAGTCCCTGGAGACCAAACACACACACACACACACACACACACACACACACACACACAGACACACACACACAGACACACACAGACACAGACACACACACACACAGATGTGAGCAAGGCTTACACATTCTGCAGAATGGTTCTCAAAAGGCTGAGCTTTTGTAAATGGTTTAATTCTATACACTTGTATATGCACCTTATTTCTTGATGTAGAATTCAGCTCAGCTCAGTGCATCATTTCACATCCCTGCTGTTTTCCAATAGTCTGATTCTTTCTAATACATAAAGGAGTCTGGGGACATGCCTAAAAGCTTCTTATATCTAAGCCCCACCACAGGAGTAATATTACATTTCATGCACCGGTTTCTGAGCCATGTCAATTTCAGTGCTCTCCAACCAGATTTCTCCTACAGCATAAACATCTGAACACCTCAAAAGCCAACATCCTTTCAATCCAAATGCATTATATTACATACATTACATTATATAGCCAATAAAATCAGACCAGCAGCAAGCATCACTATGGAAACTGCACTTAATGACAGAGTTCAGTCCCTCATTCACTCACAGAATCCAAGTCTATAGTGTTCTTTGAAAGCTTTTGGAGGATTGAGCACACACTGTCTTTTTCCATTTTTGGCAGTCAACATTATATACAGACCTCATTCATGCACTCTCTGAAAAAGTGTCATTTTTCCATATGCCATTAAAACAATAATTAAAACCAAAGTCTTTATTTCTTTAATTTGGACACCAATGGTTATATTACACTAGATGGCCAATCAGATATCTGAACAATTCAGTAAACTACCAATGATTCTGTAGTTCGGTATCTTGAAATTTATTTATGGTCCACCTGCATTCAAATGTCTTGTTTGGACTCAATAGCCTTTATTAAAAATGCAATAATACATGCAAATTAGGAAATAATCAAATTGCTACAAAGTAGATTCAAATTGCAATAAATGATGTAGTAAAAATGGTCCTCTGTTTCCATTTTTTGGGTTAATATTAAACAAAAACATGAACAATGGCATACAATCATATTTCTTTTGTACTGCAGGGGATGCTGTCATTCAAAACATTCATGTTTTCAGCAATAACTCTTATCCAGAGTGCATTAATATGGCACAAAAATGCACTGTTAGGTCTTTCCTGTATTCCTGCCTAAACGGGCCATTGAACCCTGCACCCCCGTGGCCAACTCTGCAGTAACGATGAATAAATAATCCACGATTAGAATGCTTCACAAAGACAGACTAAAATCATGTGTGACCTATATGTGGGCATTCGTATGTGATGAACTATAATCTAACAGTCAATGTTGCCCTTCTCACTGAGAAACAAACTCAATACAGAGCAGGTGAGCTTTGAAAGCAGGGTGTTTGTGAAGCTGTTCCACAGTAGAACAGGAGAAAATGGAGAACAGAATATCACCAGTGACAGAAAAGGGTTGAATTAAAAATATAACAGACAAGAGGACAAAACAAGCATGCTAAGAGATATTTTGTATGTGTGTGGGAGAAAATACCTTTTAAAAGCAATACTGCATCCAAATCATAATCATACAAGCTTAGTGTTGCATGCTCTAGAACAACCAATGCCCACAGTTACATCTGATTCATGCAACATAAAATCATAATGGGATATATAGAGTAACTGAATGAAAATCCCTTGGTAAAATTACCCCAATTTTAACCCTGAATGTGTAATTATTGGTAATATAGTAAGAAGAATAAACAGATTACTTAAAGTCTACTGAAACCAACAAAAATGTGGAAAACAGATGAAGGACAATTTTAAAGTCATATTTTCTCCCTCAATACCTGGAATTGGGGGCATTTTATATTATATTTTATATATGGACCAGGACACTTAAAAAAAAAAAAAACTGAAACCAGGACACTTAAAATACAAAAAAATAAAATAAAATTTAAAAACTGAAAAAGCACTGATGCATTTAGCACAGGTTATTGAGGGGACATGTACTGACCATGCTCGTACCGTTTAAAAAGTTAAATTACAACAGCATTTTTAGCCATGCTTATTTCCGATGCTTGTCCAATGTCCTTCTACAGTTAAAATCTGCAGTTAAAACAATATGACAAGAAAAACACAACACGCGCACACACTCCCTGCCCCCCTCATATATGTGCACATACACTCCCTCTCCGTGTGTCACGATTAGAGGCTGTATGAGCTGTGTGTGGGAGTACAGTGTGTGGAGTGTGAGGGATCTCATTGGCCCTGTGATGCGTTGCAGTGGTGAAGTGATCTCTGCTACTGCACACCTATCAGCGGGCCACTGTGTGGGCGAAGCACATTACACAACTCCACTTGTTAGCCTACACAGTGCCACTGCAGGGCCAAACTGTGTGCACAGACACACACAGACACACACAGACACACACAGACACACACAGACACACACAGACACACACAGACACACACTTGCACAGAGGAATACAAGGAGTAACGTATACCTCGAGACACTCAGACAGAAATGCTTGTCTTGCTCCATTGTGTACCAGGGCTGTATTATTGGTTAATTATTGGTATTGCTATGACACAAATGACATGTGCTCTCTCATTCATACACAAGAACGCTCACATTCATCTACACCCGGATAGTGCCTCATCACTCCTTTTTGGCCCTGCTCATGCAGCAGCGCCCTATAAGAGTGAAAATAGACAGGACACGCCTCTGGGTTTTCGCCTCCTAGCCACCATTAGTGCTCACTCCCAGTCAAGTCATTTCCACTGAAGACACATCATTAATTATCACAGACATCATTTAACAGAGCCATTTAGTGTCCTTGCTTTAGAACGGCTGCCTTTCTATGTAATATCATTAGGGGAACGTGGACTTTCCAGATAAAGCGGTTAAGTCAATTGAGCCATGCTTGGAAGGCCTGCCACAGCCACCGAGTTGAACTGGCTATTGAACCAATTAGCAGAGATGGAAGAGGAGCTTGGCAGTGATTACTACTGAGTCATTAGGTGGGGCCTTCTGTTTCAACCACAGGACTACCAATATACAGTCTGGACACAATTGTGCGCGCATACCCACACACACAAACACATATACACTCACACATATTAATCAGTATTAAGCAGAAATTTATTTATAATTTTTTTTTGCTTTCTAGGCCTCGTCCGCCACACCCCCACATCCCCATGTTGACAATCACACGCAACTGAATGGAATGAGACTCATCGAAGACTGAAAGAGCAAGAGAGAGAAAGAGAGAGAGAATTTTTAAAAAGAGACATGATAAAAAATGTGTGTTAACAGAAGAATAACTGAGTGGGAGTGATAAATGGATCTGTTCCAAAAAAACGCGTGCCTCACAAACTACTGATGTACGGATGTTTGTGTATGTGTGTATGTACGTGTGTGGATAGGTCTCTTTCTAACTCCTGTTCTCTGTTGTCTCAGTAAACCTTCAAGTTAACATGGTGATGAGCAAATAAACCAGAACAGACTTGACACACAAACAACATACAAACAGGCAGACACGCAGACATGCACGCACACACGCACCCACGCATGCACACGCGCGCACACACACACAGCATAAACACTCACTCAGACCTAATTCACATTGAGGGCCGATTCAAGCTTAAACTTTTTAGCAGTAAGGGGCCTTACACTCCTGCAACTGATATAAATAGAGCTACGGCACTCACCAGCGTCGCTTCGGAACCAGTGAACAATTTAGACAAAAAACACAAATGACAACATACATTAAAGCTTATGTTCAGCCTTTAGTTCACTGGCGTCTTGAGCCTAATCCAACAATTTTATGGCATTTCATGGCATCTCAATCCTTAAAGATATAGTTGCGATCACTAGCAACTAGAGATCGACCGATATATCGGTTTTGCCCATTAATCGGCACCGATAATTGATTCCCGGAACTATCGGTTATCGGCAAAATCCACACCGATAGTTTTTCCGGGTTACTTTTTTTTCAGTTTGAAAGCATATCTTTAATTTACCTCAATATTTATTAATATATTCATATTTCTTCCATATAACACATTTTCATGATTCAGTACTATTTTTTGGTTTGGTTTTTTGTAATAAACTTCAGTACTATTTTTCATGGAGTGTTGTGATTTTATTTAGTTTAAAAAAAAAAATCCAGTATCCATTTTAAAAACGATCAGTTAATTAATCAGTTATCGGCAAGTACAGACAAACCTAGCAATCGGTAAAATTTAATATTGGTCGACCTCTACTAGCAACACCAGACCTCGTTGTCCCCCTCTTTCTAAAAGTCTATCAACAGGTTTTCTATCACACAGAAGAACTATTATACTTCCCAGATAGTTATTCATTCTATGTAGAACCACTTTTAAAAGTGAATAGCATGTTTTGCCAGATTGTAGATGAATTTGGAGGTTATTAGCGTCGGGTCATCGCTGTGCACCATGCTTCTAAGGGTTACATTTAAGGGTAATCTGGCAAAGTAAAATACTGTCTGGATTCCCACGGCCAAATGTGGAGCCAGTATGTTTAATGTGTAGTGACCTAATCCTCATCTATCCACACAGAGATGAATACTGCTCCAAATAGAAATTCTCAGAGTCTTTTATCATGTGTGCAAATTTAAAGTGTATGTAAAGACAACTCCTGGTTGCTTTAAAACACATGAGTACACAGTCCAAACTCACACCCCCACAGTGGTTTGTTTTTTACCTTGAGGGGACATTGAGCCATGTGCATGATCCATATATGCAACATCAGTGACCGGACAAGTTCTCCAAGGTAAATAACTTGAGTTCTATAAGGGATAAGTTCTATAAATGTTCCCAACACAAATACACGTGCAGGCAGGTTTATTCTGGACAGCTGCATAAAAGATCTTTTTCCCTCTCCAGTCACCATATTCAGCATAGCTTTTTATAACACATCATAACCCAGAACTACAAAGCTTTGAGGTTAAGCACAGAGCCTTGTTTTTCCACTTCATAAACATACAAAGGCTTTCCTCAACACATGGGCCAGGCAAAGACCCCTTTGGATGGCTGCCTTTACTTGAGTCCAAATAACAACAAGCATATGTTAAGGGATATGCTCCAAACACTTAAATAAGCATTTATATTATCCCAAGAAATGTAGACTCTGGACAAGCAACACAGCTTGCTTTGATGTTGTAAGCAACAAGAACCAAGAGTTTAATTGGCTTTTGCACATTTGAAAGGGGACTGGGACAGTCTAAAGTATACTAGATGAGTGAGTTCAGCAGAGAAACATAAACATAAGAAATAGAAAAATCACTGATTTAAAACAATATATATTTTATAGCCGACTGAACCCAAGACTCAAACCAAGCTGCACACAAATTTGTATATAACGACAGCTATATTAAAAATGCCTGTATTAAACTGCAGCCCTGATCCCAGAGTAGAAACAAGAAGGTTGAAGATTAGGATTAAAACACAAAACCCAGAGGACATATGTAATGAGAAGCAGACAAGGTGTTAATATTATTGGTAGCAGATACAGAACACGCCCAAAAATAACAAAAATCGAACGAATGCATCTGGAAACTGTTGCTTCTGCCAGACACGCAGATTTATGAATATAATTGTCGCCATTGTTGTGGAGGGGTCGTCCTTCTGCATCGTGTTAATGGAGTCATCAAAGAGACTCATCACAAAGTCTAATGAAGTTGCGTAACTGTGAAGACCAAGCGAGAGAAGGAGGGAGGCAGTGAGGCGTTTTATAATAAGACTTCACGAAATTGAACAGTACAAAAAAGGCAATAAAGGGCAGAGATGGCAAACCAAATTTCTCTTGTTTAATTACATGAGAGTTTAAGGCTCGGTGTAAACATTGTTCAAGTTTTTTTTTTCTATTCAATGAGGGGAACAAATACACAGACCATCTTTTTGTGGGTATTTGATATACTTCCAGTGCATACATCCACTTAAATTTAACACAGAATGTTTTCGGACATTGCACAAAAATCATAGGCAGAAGTAAAGATAAGTTTAAATCATATATAAAATATTCAGACACTTTGCTACAAAGCTATTGTGTGCAATTACCAATTGAAGACACTTAGAGTAAGATCTAATTAGCATTTATTATATTCACCACAGTATCTAAAACAGCCTTTTAGAATTGTAAAGCATAATGAAATGTTGAATGACGACTGTGAATATTTTAGGCACTGAAATAAATGCTCATATGAAGACCTCACAGAAATGACATACAAGAAAATTGTAGGCTCTTTACGTCTGCTCCACAAGTTTCCTATGTATGAAGCCTAAATTCTGACTGTAGTACCAAGACTGCATGCAGCACAGACTATCACCCAATAAAATTGGAAAGACCAGGTCTGCACTTTACCTCTTTCCTTGTACAAGAATTTTCTGTCTGCTTCAAGAGCTCAAAATATTATCCATGGAAGCAGGGGGAAAATTCTGGGTAACACTGCAGATGTCAAGGACTGCGATAAAAAAGAAATCACTACAAAAATAGGAGCAGCCACACAGAGGCTGCCCTTTCTGTCAACATTTCCTCCTTCCTATTCATGCCTTTAAACAGGAGACTTTTAGGAGTAGTGAAAAGACTAAGCGACCCAGGTGATGCTGCTTAGCTCTTGCTGCAGAGCCTCATTGACCTCAACCTCCTCCAGTCATCTGAGGCTTTTCGGCCACTTACACAAGCCCACACTTGTGTGAGTAAGACCAGAACAGGGTAGGGGGGAACTGACCTGTAACGGGAGCTTCAATGTCCAGCAGGTTCTTCTCAGAGCGCAGGATAGCGGCGCCCTCGCTGATGAGTCGCAGGGCCACGCTCTCCTCCACGCGACCCTCTTTGGTGAGGTGGGCCTTGAGGACATCTACTTTGGGCTTGCCTTCACTGTCGAAAACCTCCTTTACGGTCAGCCTGTGGCTGGGTGGGAAAGGGACAGCTGGAGACAAATGAAAGCACAGAGAGGAGAAATTAATTTTAGTGTTCTTAGAGTGGATTTAGGTCATACTATGACAAAAAACATACAAACCTTATGTCAGACAATACCAGAGGAGTCAATAGAAATACTGATTTTCACATCAGATTCCTCCATAATTAAGACATTATGACAATCGTTGTCACAAAATAATTTAACAAAAAAAAGACTGCCAGCATTTAACTACCTAATGACATTTTGTCTATCTCACAGTAAGCTTCTTTCGTAAACAATCATAAAGTGGTTTGCATGGGTTGAGAATTATTTTAGAAATTTATTAACAGGTGACCCTCGACTTCAATATGCTACAGTGTTAATAATCCAAAGAAACAAAATTTGAGCCCCAAAAATGCTTTGGCTGCTCAGCCATATGAGTGTCAGAATCACATTTGTGGGCCACTCTAAATCTTAAGTCTGCTGATGTTCATTTAAGGACAGAGTGATATACATATTAGTGAACATGAATAATCAGTAAACCCCTTACCAAAACATTAAAATGGTAATTAGACACAGTCTTTGGAACAGAGTGCATCCGGGCTGTGGCAACAACTAAGCAATTACACCAACAGAAAGAACGCTTTGGACTGAAAAGGTAAAGAGTCTGCTGTTTCAGTAAAAGCTAATTAAGGCTTTGAATAGACGAAATTAGCAAAGCTGAACATTAATTGTTTTTCAGTCTCTTTTTCTCTCACATACAGCTTCAACTGTTTAGCAAGTAGCTCCAAGTATATAAGCACAACTTGCAGCCAATTAAATGTCCAAAGAATGACAAGAAGAGAATGAATAAATAAATAAATATCGCACGCACATTTGCAATTTAATATTAGAAGCAACATTAATCAGCTCACGCAGCACTGTTATGGACGTAGTTGGTTACTGCACGTACAAACTTTCATCATAAAAACACTGAGGAACAGTGGACTCTGCTCATATATTTTGGGATGTAGGCACTCCTAGTGGACACAGTTATCACTAATCGGGTCTTTATAATTACCAGTCAAGTGTGGGGAGGACAGTCAGACACTGACTGACTAGACTTTATTCCAATGAGGCCTGTTGTATCATGTCAGCTTTTGCAGTTTTTTTTTTTTTGCAGTTTAAACACCATTTGAATTCCATTTCAAAGGGAGTGGACGAAATGAACTGTTCGCTGTTAAATCCCAGTATTGATCTTACAATATTGAAAAATGATTTCCCAAAAGTTTTATTCCTTTTTACAACAACATATTTTGTATTATTTCCATTTTTATTGCAATTAATATTTGTGTAAGCCTTTCAGTGTAATGAACTTCTGAAAACAAAGATTGACAATGTTACACAAAGATATACAATGTTTGGTTAGGCCGTGCACTATTCCACATTCCACTGTGTTACATGTATATTACAAGTATGTCTCCCCTATGTTAATACAAGCTGATACATCCTCATCTTGTTCAACAGGTAATGTTATATTTGTTTAGTCTGACATTGCACCACAAAGGTAAACCACAGCAAAAGCTAACAAGTAATGCTTTTGAGAAGCTTGTCATGAGACACAAATTTCCAGTCACCCCTTACTTGACCCCTGGAGTTTCCCTACTGTCCCAAATCAATCCCAACAAATGGTGTGTACAGATGATGTCTTCACTGGCACCACACCAAAAAGATGCCTGTCAGTATGCTGTTCAGAGACTTCAGTGCAACCATTCCTTTGCATTTGGTGAGAATGCTGAAAATGCATGGCATGAATACATATCTCTGCAACTAGATCTTGGACTGTTGCAACACATCCAGCTACACCACCCTGAGAACAGGGGCATCCTCAGGCCTTGGTATTCGGTCCACTGCTGTTCACACTGCTTACCCATGACTGTGCAACAGCGCCCAGCATGAACTACACCATTAAGTGTGCAGAAGACACCCCTGGCAGTTTTGAATGGGAGCGATAAGCCAGGTCATAGAGAGCAGGTACAAATTCAGACAGGGTGCAGGTAGCCTCCTGAGCACATTTATCATAGCTTGGTTTGGGAACTGCACTGCTTCGGACTGCAAAACCCTAAAGATTAGAATGAGTGACGTTGAGAAGATCCTCATGGAATTTCTCCCTTCCATACAAAACAAACAGCAAACAGTATGGTGATTGACATCCCTTTCATACTCTATTCTCCTCCCGACCATCCTGCTGGTCACCAAGTATTACACTCCCATGCTTCCACTAGCTAAAAGAAAAATAACTCTCTATTCTGCCATTTTTTAACCACTTTTCCTGTTTTTAAATAAGGTTTCAGCGTGTGAACAAACCTTTGTATGAACAAACCTCAACAACAAGAAGAAGCAACAAACTGTGTAACGGAACACCAGATATGCAACCTACTGATGTGTGCAACAAAGACAAGGACTGCAGAATTCTCAGTGATACAAAAAGCACATTTTTTAAGCATTTATTGCAAATTTATGGCTAAATGGACAAATGGTCGAGTTATGTTACCAGCCATGGAGAGCACACAGCACAGTTGGGTTACAGAGATGTGGTAGATCAAACTGATTTGACACACTACTAGTAGGTAATTATCAGGACGATGCTCCGCTCTCCAGCCACTGAGAGACAAAGGGAGAACCTGAGGACAGAAAGAGCGTGACTCGGTGTCTCTAGTCCACAGTTAGTACTCCATGCCTGCAGAAAACTGCTGCTCATTAGGACGATGTGCATCTGATGAATTGTCTCATTAAGAGAATCAACCACAAGTGTTGCCTTAATGACTTTCAGCAACTTGTGAAATATGAGCGAAGGGTAATTTGACATCATCAGTGGCCACATGGGGAATCCTCTGAAAATGATAGACAATGCATTGGAGAGAAGCAGTAGTAGGCAGAGGGAAAGATCTGGGTTGAATCGGTCAGAATGCTAAAATTTCACCCAAAGCCAACTTTTCATCACAGCAGAGGATGAAATTATTCAGCATTTAACAAGCAAACCCTGAACTCTTTGGGTGTTCTAATAACGAATGAACACACACAAATACACTTTCCAAGGCCAATGCTGGCTTGGGCAAATACACGAGTAAGTGACCCTTTTTGCCCTGTTCTCCTTCTGAACCCACTTCTAACTTTTAGCACTTCCAAAAGCCATAAGAGGATGTGGAAAAAGTTACCACTCTTTTCTGAGAAGACATTTCAGAATAAAGGTTGGTTTCGGTGTAATAACACACTTTAAGAGCAAAGTGCATTTCGGAGGACAATTCAGCCTCAAGTGTATAAAAATCAGCAAAGTGAATAAAATAAATTGGCGCTCATACTGAATTTCCACAGGTTTAGAGTTAAGAGTGAATAAAGGAGCGTGCAGCCATTAGAGGAGACTAACTGTAGTACACCACACGCAGCTTGCAGATATGGGTCCCAGACTCTCCATGACTGAGTAAATTTTTACAAATACAGCAGTTCAAGGGTACTCGGGACGGTAACAGGGCCATTTTTCCATATGCAATCAAACAGTTCTCCAGAATGTATTTTAAAACTGCAGTGCATATTTGCAGATGGTACCCTCAAAAAACGATTGCTTACTAAGATCGCTACATATCACAATATATATCACATTTTATGAGGGCCATACTGAGAATAAGCATTCTCTACTAAAAGCCATCAGCCTTATCATCACTCCCCTCCAACCTGAGGTCCCGTGAGATGTTTTTACACTACTCTTATATTACTTCCTAGTAAATAACAAGGAAAATCATTCTGATACAAAATATAGCCATTTATTTCAGTAACTGCAGATGTTTATTCTTGTCATGTCTTGTAAAGATGTTGAGTTAACAACTATAAATGAAAATGTCAGAACTGGTTTCCTTTATAAAATGGAAAGAACAAACAATAGAGCATGTCTTACATCTTGTTACCTGGTTGTGTGATGAGGCAGCATCAAATTTGAAGCTGTCATTTATTTTTAAACACATTTTTTAGCCCATTGTCTGTCAATTAATAGCTCATTAAATATCAAACAGATGTCTGGTGATCTACATTCTTATTAAATTAGGTGGCCTTCTGTAGTGATGCTGAAAATTGAGTTTTTTACTGGCTAATAAAGGTACTCAAATGATGAAAAAACTGTAAATGTATTTGTTCACTAAAATATTTAGCATAATTGTAGTAAATATTTAGTGAATAACATGCAGAAAATCTCAGCGTGTGCATAAACATTTGACTGGTAGTGTCAAACATTTGAAGGTCTGTGACAGCAGCTTGTGTAAGTTACAAGAAGACACAAATAGTCCAAAGAGCAGGAATATATATATATATAAACCACATATACTGCAAGTACTGCGTTCAGCATTATAGACTATACTTACAGTTTTACACTCTGTCTGGGCTCATCAAGATGCTTCTGGTTTAGTGATTGAAAGTGTGTCCTTTAAAGAGTACACTCCATAAAGGCTTTCAGGGCCAGAGCTCTCCATTAGCAGCTCTCAGTAGCTCTGCCTATGCATGCATGCAAAATGCTACCATGAACAGGCCTAAATTCAACTGAAGCACTGTTTCATCAGTTCCAGCTCAGATTTTTGCAAAAAGAGCTCAGTTGACTATGATGGAGAAGCAGTCAATCCAAAAACTCTGACAGTAATGCAAGGGCCAACACAAATAAGGCTATGAATCCTCTTCATGGTGCAAACATGTTACCTCTCCTGAAATTGTTGGTACAAAAACGATCACAATGATGGTGACAGGACCTAGAAATTGAAACTGTTGAAAATTGTTATTTGATAAATATATTTATTGCATTAAGTATATGCACAGCATTCTGAAACAAACTAGTCACAAAAGAAGACTTCTTTCAGATATACTAATGTGACCATTAAAACTTTACTTTCAAATATTAGAATACACCACTTAAAAACTGCCGAGCCTGTGCGGAATTTAGACTAGATTTTGTGTGTGTGACAGAGGGGAAAGAAAGGACACAAAATTAGATACTGCCTGTAGTATTTGGCACAGAGACCTGAACTTAATCTCTGACCCTCTCACACATTAGTTCTTCCCAATCCACCTGTACAAAATATCAAAGCACATACTCACCCACAAATATGGGGGTTAACAGCAAATTCAACCAAACAGCCTTCCACACTTCCTCTATTAACACTGGACATCTGGTATACGTTATCCGACCAAAGGGAAATTATAGACACGTAACAAATCTAATGAGAATGAAGCCGATAATGAAACCCTTCACTTGAAAATTTGTGGCTGGTGATAACTGACATTTCCATTCCTGGTTTAGTAGTAAAATTCAATCACAACTCCGACAGAGCCAAAATGGCAATGTATAACAAAATGTGCATAAACAGAAATATTTAAATACAGATTTAAATTTCCCGCCTCTCATCCATATCAGCCAATTATCATGCATAATGCAAACAGCTCATCTTGCTCCTAGCATGGCAGTACAATCAGAGGCTCATGCATAATTCCAGGCACCCCTGGGACTGTGACTAATTTCTCCAGCAGATAAGAAATCTGATACAATGTCCTGATTATGCCAAACAATCTTGGTCATGGCCCAGGCCAGTAATTCCAAGAGAGATGTGGAATAATTATTACGTCAGACATGGAATGAACATCGCATTACTCTCATTGGGGAATTGTTTTGGTAACGCTAAGTAGCAGGTTTAGAAAATATAAGGGTCTTAACGTAGCTGATTTATACTGTTTACTTTAACTTGTTGAAATTCTATGATCGTTTGCTCCCTATTCGCAACAGCTCACTACAATTAGACTCACTTATTACATTTCCTGACCACACAACAGCAGTATTAACTCCTGGCAGCTGTAGTGCCACCAAAATTACCAACAATATTGTTCAGATCAACTATGTTATTTAGACTTGATCTACTATTATCTTTCATTTGGAACGTGAGGGGGAAATCTTACAACTGCAACAAACCCAAGTGTTTGGGATCAGTTTCTGAAGCACTTTTTTGTCAAAGACATCTTGAAACACAATTATTACATTATTACAGTTACAAAAACCACCCTTTAGAGTCTCTGAAGAGGCAACTGTCCCCTTGAGAGCTTTCCCTCATCTGGAAGACGCATTAACTGTGCGGCACTGGCCTGAGAAATGGCTCTGCTGGCGGAGTGTTTGTCTGTTTAAAGAGCCTGAGAGGTGCAAGTGTCATTCTCTCAAAACCGCTTGTGTCAGTCATCTAAGAATCTAAGAACACGAACTGAGTGCAGTAAGTGAATTCTCAGGGAACAATAATAATGGAAGCCTTGGCAGAAACCAATACAATAGTGGCTTTTAGCCAAAAGCTGCAAAAATTCATTGGTGAGTCATTAGTTTTCATTAGTAAATGAAAGTATCATTGGGCTGACGTCCAGTTTTGCACACAAAATAATTCCTGTAAATTGACATATGCATCTCTGAATTACACTCAGACGATGTTACTTAGAAACAAGGCACTACTGTAAAATGAACCCT
>JBBMFX010000011.1:12567989-12578841 GCA_037832545.1 Rhabdalestes septentrionalis
AGGTTTGGTTCAGTCAGTGATAAAAATGTCATGACCATTGAAGCCTAAGTTACAGGCTTGTATTCAAGAATAAATGGTAAAAAAAAAAATACTTCTTGTAAGTCTGTATGTATCTGTGATTAAATGCGATTAATTACATTAATTAATCGCCATACCATGTAATTAATTAGATTAAACATTTTAATCGCTTGACAGCACTAGTATATACATCATATATATATATATATGAATGTATCACTTACTTTCCATTCAACTATTTCACCAGCTGCACCATTTAAACAAAGAAAAAATAAAACCTCCTCTAGGATGATTATTAAAAATAGAACCACATTCGCAAGGGAAACTTGGCTTTTCATTTAGTAAAGCAGATTTTGGAAGAATTATGTCTTTGTCATCACTCTTACCTATATCAGCAAAAATCCAACTAGGCTCACATTTCTGATCAATAACTTGTCACATTATATAATACGCATTTAGAAAGATGCAGCTAAGAAATATGTATGCATGTTTCAAATATTCCAGGCTTTGTTGGGTTTTATTTGAAAATAACCAATAAAATGAGCAAACCGCACTGTATTATTACAGAATATTACTATTCTACTATTACCATTATAATGATATTCTGATTTGTTTGTTCATCATGAAATACAATATAGTTTAAAAGAATGAACAGACTGTGCTAATAACTAAGAATAAAACATTCTATAATATAAGCTCTCTTTGAAAAAATACAGCGAGACCAATGTCATTTACATCAGATCAGCTTAATTACTTCAGTATCATCTGATCTTGATGACAGGAGGTTTTACTTTACTATCAGTGTCAGGGCCTGGTGGCCTGCTTGTTGCTACTTTAAGTTGAAGAGGCTCTACTGTCCAGTACCACTTGTCAGGGCAGCAGATGCCAGGAGACACACTTTCTCACAGCTCCACAACATTTAGACAGCATCTGCTTACAAACCAGCACATCTAGTCTCGGGAGATTTAGTAGAATCTTCACTTTGCTTGGCTTGAATCAGAGCTGAGTGGTGCTTTCCTCAGCCGAGTCGTTTATCAAAGGCACTTAAGTTGTTTCTCAGGGAGAGGCTTTTGCATGCTGGGCCCTGCCTTGAGCCAATATTTACTTTCTGGATTCCATAATGTATGCACAGTGTCTTCACTGTATTTGCTTTACATTTATAGTACATTCAAGTTATGCTGTATCAGCTGATATTATCAAAGCTCCCTGAGACTACACCATCATCGGCTCCAACACCAGTCTACTCTTACAAAACTGAACGTCCTGCAACATGGCCATAATTACATCAACTATCAAAGGTCATAGAACCATGTTAAAGTCCCGAATAAAGGGTTACTCTAAAATGAGCATAATACATCCTGAAAGGAGCAGACAGAAAGATAATGACATTAATATTATTGCATTAGTGTTTTCAGAACACAAGAACAAGTTCAGTCTTGTTATTTCAAGCAGGATCTGCCTCTCAGCCTTCTAGAAAGGGTCAGTGTTCTAAACATTTTCCTGACAGGCGACTGAAAAGCGATTTAACGAGGGATTCCCCTCAGAGCCTGGCCGTCAATCAAAAGGCCAGAATTAGTGTTCTCCCGGTGTCATTCGATATGAAGCTTAAAGTAATTTCAGTGGACCAGAACATGACAAGGCATTGCCATCAGAATTAGTGGAGGAGGCGGACAGATGGATGTATGGCAAAAGAATCTAGTGCTTAGGACTGTGGTGTGTGATTGCCTGTGGTTTGCTGTGTGTGTGAATATGGCTGCGTGCAGCAGCTTCTGACTGTGCTGAAAGCGCTGAGGCTGCAGAAGTGGCTTTGAGCCCCTGGGGGCTGTTGAGTGGGCAAGGGTCTCTGACAAACCACAAACTGCCACTATCTAGCACTTTACCCCTCACGTACTGCTGCCACAATTCAGCAGTTTAGCCTCATACACTGCTGCCACCAACCAGTATTTTTCCCTCCATACTGCTGCTATTATTCAGCATTTTACTTCCACACGGATGCCTCTATCCAGCATTCTGATGCAACTTAAAGTGCAGATGAGTGTTTAAAAAAAGCTACCTGTCCCAGCAATTGCTGCACTTGCACAAACGAGCTTGAAATGTAAGATGTCACCTCTCAAATCAAGGATTAACAAAAATGGATTAATGTAAAGCTTACCATTCTAAATAGTATGTAAAAATAGTACACAGTATAGTGTGTGGTTTTGAGGCTGATATATGGCAAAGCAAGTGAGGGGCTTACAACCCAAAAATAGAGTGATAACTGCAAAAGCAATGTGGAAATTTTACGCAGCGTTGTTGTAAAAGACAATAAAGCACAAAATAATATAATTAATTTTGGAGTATTTCACTGTATACACAAAAAACCCCAAAAATGGGTGTATCTAAATTAAAGGAGAGTTTACACAACATACTGTTCACAGATTACTGCTTACTTTTGTTGGTGCTGCTATCCAGCATGCTACCCTTACAAATGATAACCCCTATCCAGCATGTTACTCTTCGAATTTAGCACTATCCAGCGTTTTAACTTTCTAAAGTTTTACCACCATCCAGCATTATACCCTTCCACACTGCTCCCACCATCCAGCATTTTATCCTTCCAATATATTACCACCATCCAGCATGATACCTTTCTAAAGTTTTGCCACTATCCAGCATTTTATCCTTCCAAAATATTACCCTCTAGCATGTTACTCTTCGACACTGTTACTACCATCCAGCATTTCATTCTTGCACACTGCTGCCACATGCCAAAAGTATTTTCCTCACTTTACCCTCCCTCACTGATGCCAGCACTGCCACAATTTAGCACTTTACCTTTCCACACTACCGACACTGCCCAGCACTTTACCCTCACACACTGCCACCATGCATCACTTCACTCTCCCCAATCCCTCACACATTCCAGCACTTTAACCTCACAAACAGCTCCTTCAGCCCCACTCCATACCAACAGGACAGCAGAACAAGGGTGCTACTATACCAGGGAGAAGGAGAAAGGGAGAAAGGGAGAAAGCGAGGAAAAAAAGAAAGAAAGAAGAAAGACAGGAAGCAAGAGAGAATAACAGAAATACTCAACATCTATGAGAAAGAAGTCACTTTCACACGTGTACTTCACACATGAGCGTGAACCTCAATTAAATCCCAGTAAAGTTGACAATGCGATCAATCAGCATGAGACCTGGTACAAAACCACAGGTAATTACTGAGAGAACTCACACATGAAGGAAAGTTCATATGTTACCAGAAATGCACCAACAGCTAGATTACATCCAATATAGTGGAATGTTTCTATGAATAAAAATGGAATGAGATACATACATGAGTAAAAGTTGCAAAGTGGTGCAAACAGCACCAGTAGAACAATATCGATAACATAATGAGCCTTGAGTGTGGAAAAGTTCAGGATTATAATACCGGGCGGGCGGGCAAGAGAGAGAGAGAGAGAAAGAGAGAGAGAGAGAGACAGTGAGAGAGAGAGACAGTGAGAGAGGGGGAGAGAGAGAGAGAGAGAGAGAGAGAGAGAGAGAGACGGAGATAGTTGAACTGCATGCACTGGGAAGGATGGAACAGCTCTTAAATGGCCGACCGCGCTTTCACCTATAAAGGCTGAGAGGAGACTCTCCATTGTGGTTAGGAGAGACACGCCAATCTCTGATCTAGTGGAGATGAGACAGAGCAATGCTGCACTTATTCACTGCTGCCCACAAACACTTACCACTCGAGCAATTCCGGCACAGGCAGGCTTAAGTGCACTGCAATGAGGGAGAGAGGCGGAGGGAGCCAAATAACGAGAAACAGACAGGAAAGACTCAACGCAAATTACCGCATTAGAAAGGAACTCCCTCTAAAACAATGAGTTTTAATGGCACTGTGCTGTTAGCTCTATAAAACACTGACATATGGGCAATGGGCAATGAAGAATTGCTTATTTAAGAGCCCACTTACAAAACAGCTGATGGAAATCACAACGGCTTGAAAAACAGGTAGGTAATTGTATCAGAACTTTAGATACAACAACCACTACCAAATAAGCAACAATTTGCACCTTGCTCAGAAATATTCCTTCCAAAACAATTCTCACATTAGATATTACTTGTCCAAAAAAGCTGAAACATCAGTGTTATTGTAATCATGTCTTACCACTTAATTAGCACATGATTTTAAGTGTTGATTTTACTGCAGTTTAAAATATATCCAGTAGAGGGAACAAAGGTATTAACAGTCCAGCTGCTGACATGCAACATGCTGCTATAGAAGCTGCGGATATAGCCTCTTATTAAAGAATAGCTTTTACGAGTAATGGGGGAAGTAAGAGTGTAACATTTCTAATCCCTCTCACCATTTTAGCTGTTTTTCGGCTAGTGCACAGATTTATCATGATGGAAAGCTTTATTGGTGTCATTTATTGTAGTTTTGAGGTAAAGGTGAGATGCAGCTCAAGTTTAGCTCAGTCATAACAACAGGAAGCTGTGCTGGGATGTAAAATGATGTGAATGCCTAAACTAAACCAAGCCTACTTATTTTCTTTTACATTTTCATTTGACTTATTGCTCCAATTTTTTGTTGTTTGTTATAAATATCACATTTTTATAGAATTTGAAAACAACAGCTGTCATTTATAATGTTTAAACATATTTAGCAATTCTGTAATCAATATGAAGGAGTGCACTAAACATTAAAACATCTTTTCTTCCTCCCATATTTTTGGAGATGGCATTTCAAAACTTGGCAATTCACAAGGCATTCTTTTCACCAAGGTTATCGCTGTGGGATATTTTTGAATAGTCTTTAAAACAAATTTCGTTATCTATTATGCTGCCAGACATAATAAATTATTTCTGCCACCTGCTGATTACAATCATTTGTAGAGGAATACATTTTTTTTATTACACGTTGGTCACTGGCACAGAGACGTACTACACAAAACTATCTGGGCAAAAATAGCTCCCATCATCCAAGAATTCACTCAGACTACATACACACAATCCCAAGAGGCAGACATTACCGGTTTCCCTTAAGGATATGCGCAAACATCAGATTGTTCATTTGAGCCAAGAGGCTTTCATTGAAAAAAAGATGCCAGTATTTACAAAACTGAATTGCTTGGTGCTGAACGGTGCACAATACAACCCGAAGCCAACTGACCACTCTGGAATCTGCTGAATCGTTTTTCGCAAATATAAACAGCTTTAAAAGGGCACTGCATAAACAGGGGACACTCTCGGTGTAAGAGTAGACATTAAAACTGAGACAGAGTCTTAGCTTCAGGACACACGAAATTGGTTTAAAGCATTTTGATTCAGCACAAGCCAAACGCTGCAACAGTAAGCAAAGAAATCCTGAGTAAAAACAGAAGACAACAAAAACAGCACATAAACCTTCCGCTCAAACTGAAATTTCAATTACAGGTAATTCTACAGTAAATACATAACTGTTTATTTTGTTAGTCATGTGTTGGTAGAACCACATATCTTTTGTTTGGAACTAGCAGCCAGTGTGTTTGGATTGGTTGGTCATGTCAAACAGCCAGACCCCACCACATCCTTTTGAGTCAGAAAAACAATCTTTTTATTTTTTTGCCCAAATTCTTTTTGATTTGCCACCAATCAAGGTTTCATACATTTCTAGGATATCTGTCGTCTCCTTAGAATCCTCCCTCCGCCCTCTGGAAGTACATGCAACAAGAATAATATACAAAGGATTAGTTGAAGGCCATGATTGCGACTGCCAGTTTTCATTTAGCAGCAGTTCAAATGGAGGAAAAGCCAGCGCACAAATGAGCAGTAATCCCTCCTGAAATCCCAGTCTACCAATAAACACTGGCAGAATGAAACTGCCCCAGCAACATTCACTGCTAACTCCTCTTAATTTACCAGTTTAATTACTCCTCAGTTTAATACCGGGTTTTACTTTGCGAAGTATTGCTAAATTAATGTTAAGTTATCCCAAGCTGGGGTGTGTCGTTCTTCTTGCCGTGTGTTTTTTGTCTTTTGCGATTTCAGAATGCCGTCTGCTATTGAACAGAACGCTTTAAATACTTGCAGATTATGAATCAAGGGTTAATCCCTTCAGAACAGAAAAGTCGGAAAACAGTGATTTCCACTAAAGAAGGCTGAAATCAGTAGAGTGTAAAGACTGAGCAATGAAAGAAGAGCTTGAAAGGCAACTGTCACTGTAGGATGCTGTTCATGCCTGGAAATGCTTTACTTTAATCTACATAAAGACAAGAAGAAAAAAAGGCTCCCTACAGTCACCCACGCAGTCATCTACCCACCCGCACTCACAAATCAAAGGGCGAACGCTATCTCAAACCTTCAGTGCCACGAGAACTCAAACACAATGCATGGACGACACGTTAGCCCACAGAAACGGGCCTCTGTACATTTTTCTTCAGCAGTCCGAATGTTTAACAACGGACCAAAACAACAGAAACCTAGCATCAAATGCGCAGCTAGCTGAAGAAGCGCAGTGGAGGGTCATTTAGATGTTAGGTCGGGCCTCTTTAACATGCGTTGGTGAGTGAGAACACAGGAAAGGACCAAAACAGAGTGGAGGGAAGGCTTTGAAGCCAGGCCTGCAAATGAGGGGTGTAAATAAACAGGGAGAAAGAGAGAGGGTAAGCGAAAAGAAGAGGAACGGAGTGGGGTGATGGCACCGTGTTATTGCGTGCTGGCAGGTTTGAAGGCCACTGAGACGGAAGCTGATCCAGGGCCAGGTGACGCCCACTCGCATCGCAGTTGGTGCCCCTGGCACACTCGGGTTAGAAGGAAGCACAGAATTTGAACGGAAGGAAGGAGAAAGCAACAGAATGGAGAGTGTCCAGCTGGACATGGCTGGTCAAGACCCTGCTATCGGAATTAAAAAATGACTTACTTTGAATGAGTTTTAGATAAAAAAATTTCCAGAAACCAAAACTGCCTATTGATATTCCTAACAGAGTACTACATTCTCAAAATGACGTACAATAATGAAAGTGTCTACCTGAAGCAACAGCTTCCAGTTGAATCTAAATTTCAGTCATCTAGGGTTATGCTAGACACTTGTCTTACATCTGTCAAACTCAAGCTCTTCTGACCCATTTCTTTTATGTTGAGTCTTTTCATTTTCACTTGGCATTGCCCAAGGGAAGCGTAAACTCATATATAGATGCAGTCAAATCGCACACTCCCATTAAACCTTTCAAACCTGCCATGGAACTGTTTCATTAGAAAAGAAAACAAAAGAAAAAGCTACCATTTACAAACATTTCTGAGGTGAACCATGAACCTAACTAATGAACCATGAGATAAAATTTGACAATTACTTCCATTTCTGAATATTTACTCTGATGTACTTAATCAAAAAGAAAATGTGTATTTAGATACTGATTACATAATACTTGCTGGTGTAATTTACTATCGTCAAAAATAGAATTCAGCAGCCTTTTGTCACTGAATATCCAGAGATTCAAGTCCCTTAATTTGCAAACCAGTATGAATCAAGCTCTAACACGGTATGAGCTCATCATGCAGATGAATGGAGATATTATAAAAAAAATGTTTTGTCACTTTTGTGGCAATGTTCTTCTTTTCCCTTTTTAAATTCTGAAATGGTACATTCCTTCTGAGAGAAGCTGACCAAGGAAGCATGAATTGTGGTGTTATTTACTCACTCTGTTCCCCACACAGTGAGAAAACCTCTGCTGCCTCAGACACTGCTCCACCCTTCATAACACACTGAAATAACATTACCACAACTACACTATTCCTTTTCATTTTCTATTACTATGTTTACTCCATTTATTTAAAAAAAAATATATAGCAGCTTAATAGGCTTTTATTGCAATGATTTGATTCCAAATGACAATTACATTTGTGATAATGACATGCATCAGGGGAGAAAGGAGGAAAAAAGCAAATTGCCTCACTCCACCTCGCAACATCTTGTAAAGAGGAAAAATTAATAAATGGGGTAAACAAACAAATAAAAGCAAACTGTTTGAAATAATGGCCTCACTGCTGCATCACAGTGTAGAAAGGATGGAACTGAGTCAGTCAGGTTGCCAGGGAAACTGAATTGCACAAAACCCACATTGATAAAATCACCAATCCAATAATTTAAAACAGTGGTAATACATTAAAAACAATAACCTTCATATTATCTGTGTGATTTTCTATTGTATGTTCCTCTGCAGCAGAAGGTGAGATTTCACAGCATCGTGAGTCTCGCCTAGAAACAGCACTCTTGATAGTTCTGTCTACCTAGTATCCTGCAGAATGAAGGAGTGAATGTGAAAAAAAAAAATCAGGGTCTGCACTTGAATGAATGAAAGAAGGAATGAATTAACAAAGGAAAAAATTAATGAATACAGGAATTACAAATAAGATGCTTTACTGGTGTCATTTATTGTAGTTTTGACCTTTTTTTCTTCAAAAGACAGTAGTTATTATTTCCTACCGGTTCCAAACAGGAAAGGGAGGCAAAGTCCTGGCCAGTGATCTGATGACCCTATTGCATTTTATATCATTCTTGATCATCCATTTTGGTAGATAGAAAGAAAAAGAGTATATTCTCTGTATGAATATGTAATATTATTATTACTGCTGCTCAACTGTTTCTCAATGGTAAGTTCAGTTGATACAGCCAGTTATAAAGTGTGGTTATAGGGAGTGTGTGAGAGAGGGAGAGGATACACACACATACACACAGCAGTGTAAAATATCCTCAATATAGGCCGCTGGATCACCCTGACAACGCTCTCCACTCCGCCTCCCAGACAGCGCGGACTCCAGGTCACACTAGACACTAACAAGCGCTGCCATGTCTCCAGCTGTGTGTGCTCTGCAGTCAAACCAAGCAAGTTTTTCTGACAAACTGTGTAAAAGAAAAGAGCCTGCAGGGCACGATGGAGGGGGTCACCCATGGAGAAAGAGTGCAGGGATAACTTTTTTTCACATGTCCCTTTTGTGTAGTGTGGCTTCCGTCACAGTTATAACCAACACGCTTGATGGCAATTCCAAAGGAATTCCCAGATATCCCTGCTGTTGCCTTCCCACAATGCCGTAACACAGGATTAGAAGACATTAGGAGAGAAAGCTCTAATCTGCTTTAAAGCGAAACCAGCCTAAACAATGAGTCAGAGCAGGGAGAGTTCAGCAGAGGGGGAGAGAGTGAGAGACACAGCGAAAAAGAGAATGTGAGAGGGACAGAGAGAGAGACAGAGAGAGAAAGAGAATGACAGAGAGAATGATAGCAAGCAGTAGAGAAAGAAAAATGAAAGAAAAAGTCTGAAAGAGACAGAAGAAGGAATTAAAGAGAGGAGAGAGGGGAGGGGAAGCCTGCACAAGGGAGGAAGGGGGAAAATGCAAAGGTAATTTGAGGAGAGAAGAAATTTGAATAGAAAAGAATTACACAAACCCAACCCTCAGTCAGTGAATTATTTAACTAGCTGTGTGTCAGGGCATAAAAGTCAAATTACAACTGCACTGACCAGGTGCATTATCAGCACACAGCTGGCAAGCTGAGAGCCTATATGTTCTCATGAACTGTTGACTGTTAATTTGCATTCAGCTACAAAAGCTGAATGTGTGTAACAGAACTGAGATCCATAGAACATACTATATAGGAACCATCAGTTCTAAAACAGCTATCAGCTTGGATGTAGAGCTCTTAAAAAAATTTAAATTAAAAAACACTTGGAATTGGAATAGAGCTTATATATCATGTGTAGGTTCTTTAAATTAAGATGTTCTTGCAAGGTTCTTTGAAGAACCGGCTATTGAGAGGCTCTTTCAAGAAGCTAAAATGGTTCAGCCATGACAAACATGACAAACATGATATTCTCTGTCACATTCAACTGCCCAATTATATTTATTGCATCGTGATTGCACATATTTACTGATATCATGAATTTTGTGCACATATAACTACATTTTGCATTCTTTGCACTTATCTGCTGCCTGAATAGAGTTCCGGTCAATACTGTGTATACCGTGAGAGTAGCCACTGTCAATCTGCACTGTCTTGTATTGTCTTGTAATGTCTTGTTAAATTATATTTTTGCTCTTGTGTTATGGCCTGTTGCACTTGTGTCTTGTTTTGTTCTATTCTGTTCTTTTCAGAGCTGCAATTGTGTTGAACCATGGTCCTGGAGGAACATTGTTTTGCTTTTACTATGTACTGTGTATATGGTAGAAATGACAATAAAAACCTACTTGACTTGACTTTTTTTCCCCACTTTACAAGTGTTTGGCAGTTACATGTGAAAACTAAAACCATCCTTATTCTCATGCAGGCCTGCCATCAGATCAACATGCAGTGAAAGTGTGTCTTAGGTGACCACACTACTCAGTTCAGGAGCACCGTCGGGTCCGACCTCGATCAACACATGCAATTAATAGACAGCGCTGGCTTGACCACATGAATGACAATAGCCACTCGAGTTTCCTGACATTTTAGTGAGCTCTGTGTGGAAAAGAGGCTGTGAGGAGCACACTAAAATTTCTCCGGCTCAGTGACAGTGGGGTGGTGTTTCACCTGCAGGGTGGGAAAAATAGGCTACCCTCCTAAATAGCCTTTTTTTCAAAAATATTAGATGAGTGGATGTACAGTGTTTTAGATGGTTGGATATCCATTTTATTCAGTACATTTATCGTTTTTTGTTTTTTTTTTTTTAGAAAGCATGAAACTTTTTACAAATGTGACATCTATTAGTGTCATTTTCAATAAAGCATCTATATACACTTAGTAAAGAACTGTTGGTTAATAACAGATAAAATTACTGTACTTAGACGAGCCATCAGAAACGTATGTTTGTGTGTGTGTGTGTGTGTGTGTGTGTGTGTGTATGTCTGTC
>JBBMFX010000011.1:12587227-12601706 GCA_037832545.1 Rhabdalestes septentrionalis
ACACACACACACACACACACACACACACACACACACACACACACACACACACACACACACACACACACACAAATCCTATCTTTGCAGCATCTCAATTCTTCTTCTCCCTCTTCTGACTGAGGTTACAGCAAATGCCAATACTGGATGCCTTTATATCTCTTCTCTCTCTCTCTTAATGATTCTCTATAGGGGACTTAAAGATTACATCCTATGACGATTGGCCTCTCATTATGGATGGTTCCCAGTTGGCCCACAGGCTGAATTCAATCATGCCCACTAGACAAGCTGGCTCTCATTAACTTCTCAGGCAAGTTGCAGGTAGCTGCGAGTGCTGTAGTCGGGTTCTACTTCACTTGCAAATACTCAGAACGATGCAGCCATGTCCAGACCTGTGATGATTATGTTATGATGACTGAACATCATATGATTGAACATTGAGACATACAAAAAGGAATGCCAGATGTAGTTGATCAGCCAAGACATGTTTGATGTCTGTATTTCACTTCTTTAGTTTAGACCTTAATCTGCAATATAATACTGCTAAGAAACACTGGAACAAATCAGTCATGCAAATCTTGTGCAAATACACCCCAAAAAATTCACAACTCAATTAAATCCCATCCAGCTCTTTATGAAGTTGGTGCAGACTTTGTCGTTGTGGTTTCAGGAGAGAGAGGGGATTAAAATGACTTGAGTGGATGGTATTTTTCATAATGATAATGCATATTTTTTAATTTACACTTTCATGTTGTTCACAGAAAATAAACAAGAGTGTGATGGACACATTAATATATTCACCTGCATTTTAAATATACATGTGTTTTAACGGCCTACTACGTCCTGGTTTACAGTGAAATGCTAAGTAGTTTTTGAAAGGCAAGCCAACATTATCAGTCGAGTACTTAATTAATAATGTAATCAATCAATAGTGACAGCCTTAGCTAAATCAACTCCTCTCTCTCTCTGGTTGGATAATAACAGTTGGAAAAGTGCTTACAACTAACTCATTTCATGTAAAGAAATCTAGGATGAGGGTGTTCCAGTCTCTACTAATGGCTTTCCACCTTCAGACAAGCAATGGAAATAAAGTACTTGCAATAATACCTCAGTTTATTTCATCTCCTCTCATCTACTATGTACGGTAATAAATTGGTGCCTCACTCAAGGCTAGTTCAGAGCGATCCTCTCGTGTTTCATCTCTCAAACCACCTTACTTAAAAGTTTGAAGATCAACAAATCTACTGATGAAACAGTTCACAGGACTCAGAGCAAACAAGAAATGGGAAAGGTATGTGTTCTTCGGAAAAATGTTTCTAGGTAGTTTTCTTTTGAGCAAGTCTATTCTGAGAAGCCGTGTTTAATGGAAAATAATGCCCTTCTTAGAAAACAGGCACTTTGCACATCTTTTAATCCTAAACAGTAAGACAGGGATCTTGAGGGGGGCGGCAACATGTTGCCACAATTTCTCACCCCCCTAGGAGGCTCCCGCTGCGCTGTTTCTGGATAAATAAAGCCTGAGCTATTTAAATAGCATATCAAAAAGTTATTTTGATGCCTGTCCTACACGTTTGTCTCATTTCACGACGCCTCTACCTCAAACACGGCTGCCAACATCTGATAACGTGAGTAACGAGTTCAATCCCAGAAGAAAGCAGGAAGAGTGGCACTCAGTCAGTTAAAGTGATTTAACGGGATGTCACAGACCTTTTGATTACTTTTTCACTTATTTTATATGTGTGAACGCAGGCCCTCCCACAGCACAGCTACCCCAAAACTCTCTGCCAACATGTCTCATTATCCCGCAGTCCTCAAGCTCCCACCCACACAAAGCAAGCACCTAGCTGCTTTGACTGGCTTGCTAATGAACTGATATGCTAACCGTGTTGAGTGAGGGTTTCTCTTCTGTCCTCTGCGGTAATTACAGAGCTTGATCAGTCACTTGTTCTTGCAGCGTTAAAAGCACAGGTCTTCGTATATTTGCAGGTGTACCTAATGTAAATGCGATCCAATTAATTCACGACCACCCCACAGGCGATCAGCGGGAGCGGTTGCATGACTAGGCGGTGGATCCGCAGGAAAGGTTAGCATTAACGCATTCAACCTATAAGACGTCACTCCTCTTACAGTAACTCCCAATACAATCTGCTATTATTTTTAAATAACTGGTTTATTTAGTTGTTCCCATATTCAGCATTTTGGAGAAGCAAGAGAAATCTCATTTTAAGATTAAAGTTTTATATAGTGTCCCATAAGCAAATAAAAATACAATGACTAAAATTTTCTCCAATCCCATTTACCACCGACAATCTTCCTGCTTAAACATCAGTCATTCCGAAAATGTAACTGTTTAGTATTCGGCATCAATATTTATTAAGCCAAAACTAAACACCTTTATTTAGTGTCCTCAGCATTAATCCAAACACTAAGCAGGGGAAATAAGCACAGCAACAGCAGATGAACTTATTGACAGAGCTTTTCAAACAGAGGAAGAGCAGGAACTGTATGAGAAAACCACCAGAGCACTCCATTAAAAATAACACACCCATCGGGTGGACGTAACCACTGACAGCATTGTGTGCTGATCCGCAACACATTCAGAAATAATTAGCAAAACCTGCTCTCTGGGAGCTCTGAAGTTGTCAGTTGCTACCTTGCACACATGGTTTTCAGGGAGAAGACATCTGATTGAAGGCTATATGCACGGCCAATTAATTTAGATCACTGTGCCTGCTTCAGGCTGGTAAGGCCTTTTTTATACTCTCCACTGTCAGACCAACTAAAGTATCTTTGAAAGGTACTATTTTACTAAACCCTCAAAACATAAATGAGGGTTTAGCACTGAGGTACGAAGCAAATATCATACACACAGGAATGAAAGCCTTTCAGTCATAGAACTGTATAGGCTGTGCAGACGTTTATACAAGATATACAAGATATAACAGCAACAACAGAAAGAAAGAATAGTTATGTAAGATGTAGGGATGTCCCGATCCGATCACGTGGTTTCAGACTCGATCGGAATCGGACATTACCTTCCGATCAGGACTCGGGTATACGATGTTGTGTCAGGTTCGTCTCGACCCTGCAGTCACTCGCCAAAGTTCTACCAGAGTACTAGAGACTCTTAGCCTAGTGAGTAGTAGAGACTGTGGAGACTCGCGTGAGTGACTGAGTGAGTGGTGATTGGGGGTGTGGCATGCGGCAGGTGCCCAGCGCGCTGTGACTTGCCTCGTCTCTGATCACAAGTACACCTGTGGGTGATTACTGAAGGGAATTTGGGATCATTGTCTGCGTTGTGTGATTGGAGGAGTGCGTACACGAGTCAGCTCACACTGCAGGAGAGTATGCAGAGGAGAGAAAAAATGCCTTGTGACGGCCAAATGACATCACAGTCAAGATAGCACAAATGATCGCAGTGAGTGACCTGCCATTCGCCTTAGTAGAGTCTACAGAAGTATCGGATTGGGGCTCGGTATCGGCAGATCCTCAAAATCAAATGACTCTGACTCAAGGGCAAAAAAACCTGATCGGGACATCCCTAGTAAGATGCATATTGTTTCTGCACAGTCAATTCCATTGTTTGTACTAAACATCACCTGAAGAGGTCAAACAAAGAGAGAAGCATTCAGCCAGTCAGAATGATTTGACATTTTATAACAGCTTCATGACAATTGTTTCCTGGGTTCACTTATGATACCACGAGGGGACCTTCATAAGTATTTAATAGGCTGCTTTTGTTACTGTGCTTGTAGGACTTGTCTGCAAATGAGCTCTGTTCTGACAGGCGGCCCTTCATTAAAAGAGCAGTTCAGGAAAGAGCACTACTTATAACTTCTGCATGAAAGGCTGGAGCTCAAATACTGCAGGAACATTCAACAGATGTGCGCAAATACATTGAAAAAACCCATTTAATTCAAAATGAGCCGTTTTTGAAACTTATTTCATACTGTATGGAACGTTCTGAAACGAAATAATGGTAAGAAGCTACATGAAGCTACATGAAAACGTAGAATAATTGAGTTAAATGTGTATTTTCATGATATTGGTTCTTTATATAAAGACCTAGCTATAGTGTTTCCCATTCTTTGTAGGTTTTATTACTACAGGGACAATGTACACTACCAAGAAAACATCTGAAAACAATAAATCATACGTGATGACCAGACGAAAAAAATAGGCAGAATATTACTCAGTACAGTTTGGGATGATTTTCTCATTTCAGAAGCCTGCTATTAATGATGTCATCTCATGAGATTAGGCTGAAACATAAGGGAATAACATGGACAAACAGAATTTACATCAGGGTAGGCCATTACAAAACCCAGCAGGTATTACAAGGAGATATTCTGTTACAAACCTTAATCATTTATGGCACATAGTTACATTGTTGGTCTATTTTAACGACCATAATAGCCCAGAGTCCCAAAAGAGATCACATACTGTGACCCAGTAAGAGAGGCCGTAGTCAGCAGTGATACAAGCTTTGGGTAATGAACCCACCCCAAGAGGGAAGAGATCCCATGAGCTTATGTCCCGGCTGAGCAACATTGCACAATCCACCAGGTCCTAGCTTCAGGCCCTGCCCTCACCCCCTGCGCTACATTCGGAATCGGGGTGTGGTAAGAGTGCCACATACATTCCACCCCCCCATCCTCTCTGCATTCCAAAGATATACGGTCATGGCAGTGCACCACATCATCCCCCCAGATATATATCTACACCCCTCCCTTCAGGGCTTTCCCTCTGCCCACTAATCCACTGTTTACTGAGGCTCGCACAGCTGGCTTTTCACATCTCACTCTCATCTGAATACAGAGCTGTCTGTCACGCTGTGGTAATCCAGGGGAAGGAGGGACATGTCTATGCCTGCCTTCTCCCCAGTTAACGCCTGGTGTGCAGCGAGAAACCACAATCCGCCACTAAGACACATTTACAACAAATATACAGACAGAGACTGATAAAAATAAACATCTAAGAAATCACTTGGAGGTGAAAAACCAGCTACCCTTGAATGGAAGACAACTTCTTTACATCACCAGCTGAGAGGGGAAAAGAAACATTTTCAAGGGAAGCCCCAGAAAAAGAAATTATACAACAGCTCTGCTAGTATTCATTCATTCAGGAGGGAGCAGAATTGCATCATGCACTTTGGGGGTGGGTAGCAGGGAGGGCTGGGCATGCCTGAGAGCAGACACATCTGCGTGTCCATACACAACCTTCCCCAGAACACAGAGCAAAACTAACTGCCGAACACACAGAGAGGAAGGTCTTTTCAGGGAATACAGGCTCCACTGATGCACTTAGGAATGCTGAAAGTAGTTAGTTTGCACCCCTGCAAAGTGAGAAGAAAGCATTTAAAGCGTAGAATGTTTCTCTTTTTTCTCTTTCAATCTGCTGTAATTTTCAGTCTGTGGTTCTGACTCAACACCTTGATGATTTGACACAGTATCCAAAATATAGTTTGGCTCCTGGCTCCCTTCAGGCATGATCCTAATTCACTGCACCGGCTTCGGCCATGATCCCTTTCCCCCCTGACATCAGGCAGAAGCTTTTGTAGTAGAAAGGCCATTGATTGATCTGCGGCACTGCTGCTGCCAGTTCCTACAGGAGATCTAATGACGGACTATCTCTGTGACTGTCTCATCGACACGGCAGGAGGTACAAGCTAACTGCTACAGCAAGGAGTACTAGCTGCTGTTTTCTATGCAAGTGTCACATGTCGCACAGCTCAACATGGAGTATTGACCTCGCCCCAGTAGTGAGAGAAGCAAATATAGAACCCCACTGATTGCACAAACACACTAATAACTCTCATCCTCTGTTTAAATTAGAGATGGGCCCGATCTGATGACATCGGTATCGGGTCCGATATCACATACATATATATATATATATATATACATACATACATGATATCAGTCGGACAGCCCTGACCTCTATATTCCTGTTTGCAGCTTGCACTGCACCTAAAAATTTGACACTGTGTAATATGAGATGCGTCACCGCCCCCATACCATGGACCTGTGGCAACTTCAATACAAGCGAGCCTTGTTTTGAACAAAATGTTGCTTGTTTGGAGATACCAGAGTTTGAAAATATCAAAAAGCAAGACGGCTGCTTGGAATCTGTGCAAAGCCGAGAGGTGGAAGTACGGCTGCATCGTACAACACAACAGCGCCTGCAGAGATTTCACGACAAAAAGTACCAGGAGTTTATGTTAGTAAACTGGGAAAAAGACACCAGGCTGTAGACGCTCGTTGTCATTTTCCAAAAACACAACAAATTTACATGACCAGACTTCAACTGGCCAATTTATTTTATTAAGTCTGTTTACTGATTAATGTAGTGTGGCCTACATAATGCACTTAAAAGCCGTGCATGACAACATTAGATGTAAAAAAACACAAAATAAATCAAACTGAATTGATCAGAATTTAATACATATATGTGCATGTGTTTAGCCAATACCAGTCTTCAAATGTATCATCGATGCATCCAGTTAGACTGCAAAGTATGAGATTTAGGTAAAGAGTCAATAAATAATGCAACTGGATTTGCTTTTTGGCTAACGACAACCAGTCTAAAATTCTGCCAGTTTTGTTGGAAATGAGTCAAATACTTCATAAAATTTCACGCTCATTTGTGCACTTTCAGAATTCCCCTCATAAAGTCTACACAACTGTCAAACTAAGTCAAAATAAATAAAGCGCCTATTTCCTCCCACTCTTAAAGGTCAGAATTGGATAAAGCCTGCTTATCTTTTTAAAGTTGACGATTGCTAATTTGTGGAGACAACAGCTACTAGGTACCTCTTAGCTATTAGCAGATTGAATAAAAATTGCCAAATGAGGGTGCTTTGCATGAAAACATGGCATAAATGCATGATGAGCAGTAGAAAAATGCTTGACCTGCTTTGTTGCTAGCTGATGGCTGGTTTGCAACCTGAGCTGAAGCAAGCGTGGAAAAAAAAAAAATCGATGCAGGCTGTGTGAGTGCATGGGGATTCCCTGTACTCCTCCTGATTAATAGGAACTATCTAAAAGGGCATGAGACTAACAAATAATGGCAACGCAACGCAAAAGAAACAGATAACTGTTTCATCTTCTTTTCTCTAGGGACACTCTGACCGAGAGCAAGCTTGTGGTGCAAGAGTCGAAAAAAGGTTCCGTCATGGTTTTTCCAGTGATAAGCACCCAAGAGATACACTGAGCATTAGCATCAGCATCCCAGGCAGTTGGAGGGAGACAGATTATTCAATCAGTCTTCCCAGCAACATCAGCGTGGCAAGACCGATGAAGCCTCTGTGAGTAATGGAAAAAAAAGGGCTTGATACACCCGTTTCAATTATATTTCAGACTTATGGTCAAATAACAAAAGTAGATATTTCAAATCACTCACAGAACTGACAGCAAAATTGAAACTATGATTAACTCAGGAAATGTCTAAAGCTCCTGTAAAAATATAATATTTAAGCATGACACTTGTTATACTCAGCAATGAAGCGACAGACCCCTGTCTGTGAAGTTACTCTTCCTGCTCACTAAATGAATACCCACATAATAGCAGTTTGGGGAAATTAATTTTAAAACGTTTGAAGAACTCAGTTGGCTTCTATCGCAATTGCAATGGGGATTCTGTTTTTTAACTAAACATAGGAATGTGTTCAAATTACTGTGTATGATAAATCAACCATAGGTTGAAAGTATTCATTTCATGGACAAACAAAATAAGTGCATAAAAGCGGTGTGACTGTTTGCATTTTAAAATATTTCACCAGAGTTTGAGTAGCACCAAAAGCAGAAAGTAAGGGAAAAGCAGACTCAAACAGGATTAATCATCTTGTGTTTTCCTCTTACGTCTTACTGTACACCTTGCAAAAGCAAAGGTGCAAGGTGCAACTGCAAATTGCAGCGGCAGTAATGGCTTGGTACAGCTGGATTCAAGAGTTACTTGAACAAACAGTGGTAATGCAGACCGCTGGTGGCATGGCAACTATATAAAAGGTTCTATGAGAGGGGGTGGAGGTTACATTCTACACTCTCACACACACACCAGCATCTCTCTATTCTTTTTCTTACTTTCCAAACTGATGATACAGTAAATGACAGAATGCCTTTAGATATTTTCTCTCTCTTTGAAATGATTCTCTATAGAGACCCTTATAGATTACAGTCTGTGATTGGACTCTCTTTATGGATGGTTCCCAGTTAGGGCTGGTGGTTACCTTACACACAGACACACAGACACACAGACACACAGACACACAGACACACAGACACACAGACACACAGACATTGTGTAACTGGTCTTGCACAATGTCAGGGCCCACAAACAACAACAACCAAAGCCGTATTTCCCATTGCTTTTCTTGGGCCTAGCTTCCCTTGAAAAAATTTGCATGAAGTTAAGCTGAGCAGAACAGTGCAGGCCGTTAAAAACGGTTAGTCTTCCGACACTCACCAACTCTGAAGCCAGCTTCCTTTGGAGTCATTTGCATGGAGTCCTGTTCCCCCAGAATTAGCATCTAGAGCTGCAGAAGAGTATACTAGCTAACACTGAGAGGCGGATTCCATTACATTCCCTGAAGTCAAGCTCCTCTGATCCACTTATATGGGCCATAAGCTGAGCAGGTTAGCCGCTTTTCTCTGTCCCAAATCCGCAACCTGCGCTAAGCTAATGCGGGAATAATCTAATAAAAGCTTGTGGAGGGCCGCGGTCTCACTCACTAATGTCGTATTAACGAGCATAAGGGTGCATGTGTACGTGTGTGTGCATGTGTGTGTATTTTACTCAATAATGTCATGATCCATGCAAAACTTCAGCAACTGATGCCAACACAGCTTTGGCACAAACCAAACAGGCTAAATACACACGGTATTGATCCAAAAAAAAAGAAAGAAAGAAAGAAAAAAAGGTACCAAATCACATGGATTCTTTAATATTGCTAAGCATGTAGGGAGGATATTATAAAACATTACAGAACAAGTATAAGTGCCTATGAGTGAAGTACAATGTAGGATAGCACAATATTTTGAGAATATAAATAAAAATTCATTATAAAACTACTATCTTGTGCATTTTATTTGTATTGTTTATCAGCAACACTTGACTCCCAGACAGCGATTACGCCTTGTAACAATTATTAACCAATTATCAATCACATGTGTTCGAGCTAACACTGTTAGCTTTCACTACCTTAAGTTTACATCATCACAATCAGAAAGTGAAATGAGAGTGTATTCACGTGTTGGCCTGTGGCAAATACACAAAAAATGCATTTATCGGAATCCCATCAGTGGTATTACAAATAACAGTTAAAAGCTGGTGCTGAAAGATGTTTTTGAGGGCAGTGAGGAGAAACGTTTGTTTATTTGAGCATGTACTGTGTCTGTTTTCAGATGTGGGTTGGGAAGTAAAATAGGTAAACAGCTCATTTGGACACCTATGGCCTTTAAAAGAATAACTACAGTTATTTATAATTTAATAATTGGATGAAAGGTTAAAACTGTGACAGGTTCACCTAGACTGAATTCTACTTTCCACCAAAGCCTAAGCTAAATCTAATTAGCAAGTTTTATCTAATGGCTAGACTAAAAACTAAAAGCAAAAGTGAATCAGTTTTAAATCGGGTGTCCAGGAAAACAGAATCCCATCTGTCCTTGTTGCATCTTAGCAATTGTTTATGCACTACTGTCCATCTGTGTGTGTCCCTCTCTCTCAAGGCCAATGGTGGACAAAAATGGTTGAGCATGCAACATTAACCCCTTATTTTGTTTAACTGAATGCCGTGCATTCTGCTGGGTTGTTTGATTGTGTGTGTATTAATTAATCAGCAGCCACATTGAATCCTCTTGTAACTGCAGGGCAGTTTTTAAGAACTAACTCTAAGAATAATTAAAATAACATTATTTTTATAACCATGCACTTTAAATTTACATACATTTTAAGCTAACACATGTACCCAATTTGCTATTAGTACCATTAAAAAATTAAGTTTTATGTCATTTTAAGAGCATTGTTCTTAAGAAAGAACCACATTTCACATAATATAGTGTGAACATAATATCTAACAGCTTTTATTAAACTGAAAAGCAGTTTTAAATCAAATACTTATAAATTAGCCTTAACACTACATTAATTAGTGTAATGAGTAACGTTATTTTACAGAAAGAGCTGTGATGCATGCAACTTGTTAGTTAGCAAGACACACACTTTGCATGAAATATTTGTCTCCTCAAGTGTAAATTCCCTCACTTCTCATCATCTAAGAAGTGATAGATTCTGCTTAAAAACGTACTTTCAACCAAATATTAGCACGCTTCTGCGCATCAAAAGACGTTAGAAGTCCTCTGATTTGCACACAGGCCTTGAAAAGGACTTTGTGTGGCAACCTCGAAGGCAACAAGAAAAACAACAACAAAACGACACTGGTGAGGAACCAATGGCAGAAAAAGGCGCCTGGGAGGTTCTTTGTGTATTTGACAGGCTGCTTTGTCTTTTGTGACTGTGCACAGCCTGCATGTGTACGTCCATATTTCTGTCACACTCCGGCTCTCCCTGTGCAGCGCCAGGCTGAACAGATGGACACTACCTCCTCTCCCTAAAGCGCCCCTGGGCTGGTCATGCAGCGCCTCCGGGAAAGTCCTCACAAATTCTGTCTGAGGTCAAGAACAGGATGAAAGACGGATCGCATTCTGCTACTCCACTTGAGCGCGAGCAAGTGAGGAGTTGGTCTGAGTGGGAGAAGAAAACAAAAAGTGCATTGTGTGTTCAGCATGGTGTCCTGCCACCACCAGCTTGTGCCCGAGCTCAGACTGTTCTGTTTTGGTCAGGCTCCGAGGATGACTGTTTTCAGAGAGTACCCATTAAGGGGACAGCAAAAATGTAAAATCTTGGCACTTAAAGCTATGTCATGTTTTTGTGAGGTCTGTTAACAAGAAAATTGTGGGATATTTTTAATGAATAACTGATCAAAACAATAAGAAAAATATTCAAAAAGTAAATATTCAGCTCATGTTTTGATTGGATTAATGCTGCTAAGCACACAAAAAAATTTGAATGAAAAATGACTATTCAGTTGTGGCAAAATCTATGATATAGAACAAATGCAGCAGTGGGTCATTGACTGGTGATGATAGTTTGCAATCATTAGTGTTGAATCAAAGCAACTACATCTAAATGCCTATTTTCAATTTATCTCCATGACAATCACACTTACGCGTTGCGATATCAACATTTTGGTGCACTGTTACAGCCCTGTAAGGAAGTAATAGACCAGCATCAGCTACTTGTTACTATTCAGTCACTACAACTGGTTGTGTATTGGCTGGCTACACTGTAACAAAATAATTCACCATTCTATACAGTATGATATAGCTGTGTTTAACAGAGTGGCTGAAAATAAGCTAGTCATGACAAAATTATAGGATTTCCTGCAATACGATACAAGTATTGTGCACGAGAGTTCGACCGATATATGGCATTTTTTAATATATCGGCATCGGCCAATATCCAAGAGCACTACGCCGATTTACAGACAGGCACCTCTGCAGGCAGCCTAGTATTATTGTTGCTGTGGGACACGTGGCCCATGCTGGTTGTGCTGGACCCCAGCCTCTGTTCCCAGTGAGAGAGTATTTAGTGAGATTGGAATGATCTATGACAAGAAGAGGAGTCGGCTCACAGGAGAAAATGCAGAAAGTTTGTGTTTCCTGCACGACAAACTGCAGCTCTTAAACTGGGAGTTCTAACAACTTTCAGTGGGGACGGGTGGGAGGAGAAAGACTCAGGGACTGGAAGTGGGATTAAAATTGAACATAATATAAAAAGGAATGTGCATGTTTAAAAATTTTACCTCAAGAATTGCGCTAAAATATTTTGATGCTGCTGTGTTTATTGTTTACAAGTGTAAGTTATTGTTTAATTGTATTGCTATTGTTAAGTTTTGTTTTTGTTATTTAAGTTTATATTTATATTGAAGTCATTATTCAATAAATGGCAAGTTGAGAAATTTTGTGTATCTATCTTTGTGTTATTAGTGTGATATTTTACCTCCAATAGAGGGAGAAACGTTCAATTATTAGGCAAAAAAATATCGGCAGCATACATCGGCTATCGGCTGACCCTGACTCCAAAATATCGGCATCGGCTACTGAAAAACCCATATCGGTCGACCTCTATTGTGCACATATTGTGGCATTGTTCCTAACCAATATTTGTGAGAATAAAATCGTATTCCATTATCCACAACACATGGTACTGTAAGGCAATTTAACTTGATGATAACATATCTTAATGCCCATCTCTACTACCCAGTCAGTGTGAGAGAGGTTACGAAGTAAACACAGCAAAGCTGAGCTACTGCCTTCGCTGTTCGACTCGGCTTTCCGCTCCTCTCTTTCACAGCATTCTTCTCTCTGGCCCTTCAGAAGTTTACTCTCCTCCAAGCCACTGACAGCGAGATTCCCCCGCTCTTCTCGTTTTCTCCCTCAGCTCTTGACAGAAGTGGCATTGTTACAAACTCTCAGCAGCACCACTCTTACCACTCTCCACACCCAAACACGCTGCGACATGCCACGCTGAGAAACTGTCCTGTCACCGAGCATAAAGCTGTGCAAATGCCTGCCCACCTGAATGCACTTGCTAGCATGCATGAGTCAACTCCACTGCACACGAACTACCTCCACAATGGTGTAACCAATTCCTGCAAGTTCTGTCATGAAACACTCATACTTGCTTTTCAAATAGAAGGCATTTTTGTCCATCCACCTCAGAGGTGCTCAGAACTACAATCGGTATGTTTGGATAATAACAAGGGGCAAAAAAAGACAAAAAATGTATGCGAAAGATTAATGTTTGAAGCAAAGAAAACTACCACATTTACGCAATAAAAAATTGGAATAAAAGGTCATGCCTGATAAAGGAGACTGAAAAGCCAAATAAAAATATATTCTTAACATTTACCTACTGTAGGTATAATAAGAAAAGCTGTCAGGCTCACATTAAACCCGGTTTCGGATTTTAAAACTGTGTGAATGAACTCGTGTTCATTAAAGTTTATTCATAGGCTTAAACTGCCTTTTAAAAATCAGAACCGTGCAAGGTTGTACAGCCATCATTTGTGTGTATGTATGTATGTTTGTGTGTGTGCCTAAGGGTGTGCTGTAGTGCAATACACATGTATATACATACAAGCTACAGTACAGAACAGTAAACAAGAGGGGTTTCTCTCTCTCCAGGTGTTTGAGGAAAGCTCAGGGCTGAAATATGTGGTGTTACTTCAAAGTTCTGTTTCTAAAAATGACTCAGCAGGGATCGCGCACGACCATGGCCGCCACCTCCTCGCTCAGCACTGTGCTGGGGCCTCTCTTCAAAAGTCAAATGTCACATGCTATCAGTCTACGGTTGCGGTGTGAAATACACAGACAATGGCTCCCTGGTGCCTTTCAGCAGGACTCACACTGAGGGAAAGAAAAAAAGCAGCTCATCTGATTAATTCAAGTTGAGCTACAAAGTACGTGGCACTCTAATCGCATTTGATTATTTGGATTAAGTTGACTGGATCACTAACTGATCCCTTCGTACTCACAGCTTGGCGATAGAGAGGGGTAATTAAGATGTTTGCGCTTTTTTTATTAAATAATTAAATGAATAAATTTCTCCACATTACTCTCCCAGTACAGGTCAAATTCCCAAGATGAACACAGGCATGAAGCACAACTGGGATTCGGATTTCTGTGCTTCAGTCAGTGCAATTACTGCATCCTTCTTGAGTCCAAGTACGCACTACTGCACTCCACTACAGCTCTAAAATGCATAAATACCAGATGTTTACAGATGCAAAAATACTGCATTAGTGCGAGGAGACTAAATTCATAAGACGAATTTAAATACAGCAATACTGCTAGAAACATTGAAAGAACACAAAATGTTACACATCATTCATCTCCTATAAGGATGTATGTGTTTGTTCTCTGGTTTCAGTACATTTTATACACAAAGTGATTATCAAACTATATGAAATCATCCAAATTAGATGACATTCATAAGAAACTGCACTACTAAATACACACAGCTTGTGATGCGGACATCTCAGTTCATCTATGGCCTGGTCCATTTGAAACCGAACCCTGATCTGTTTGCGCTGAAGCTCAATAATAAATCAAATCCACTATCCAGAGTGGGACCTGGCTGCCCTGCAGTAATATCTACCCTTCCACAGAGAGCAAACACATTATATCTGAGTGAACAACAGGCTTGAAGGTAATGAATGTAATTCAGCCGTTAGTGGGCCACACCTGAAGACCAAGATGGAGAGGTTTACCGACTGCCAGTCTACTTGTCCATCTGTGTTGCCATCCAGTTATCCTTTCTTTTCACCACTCTGTCTGCCTCTCTCTCCTGTTTCTCTATCTCTCTCTATCTCTCTCTCTCTCTCTCTCTCTATCTCTCTCTCTCTCTATCTCTCTATCCCCCTACC
>JBBMFX010000011.1:12608465-12620618 GCA_037832545.1 Rhabdalestes septentrionalis
ACTACAGCACTATATACACTACAGAACTACATACACTACAGGAACACATACACTACAGGACTACATACACTACAGGTCTAAATACACTACAGCACTATATACACTACAGAACTACATACACTACAGGAACACATACACTACAGGACTACATACACTACAGGTCTAAATACACTACAGCACTATATACACTACAGAACTACATACACTACAGGAACACATACACTACAGAACTATATACACTACAGGAAAACATACACTACAGAAAACACATACACTACAGAACTAAATACACTACAGGACCACACACACTACAGGACTACATACACTGCAGTATTACATACATTACAGGACCAAATACACTACAGGTCTGCATACACACAGGACTGGGTGCATTTGAAAGGTTTCTGTTCTATGGACCGAAAACAATATGTTAAATCCACAATTGGGGTTCCTAAATTTACTTTAGGTGTAACTGTGTGTGAGTGTGTGTGTGTGTGTGTGTGTGTGTGTGTATGTATGTGTGTGCATACGTGCATGCGTACTTTGCGGTGGGCTGGCACTCTGCCCAAGGAAATTCCCTGCCTTGCGCCCACAGACCCTGGGGTAGTCTCCAGGTACCCATGACCCTAGAAAGGAGGTTACAGAAAAGGAATGAATGAATGAATGTTAAATTGAGAGTTGGTGATTCTAAATTTACCATAGGTGTGAGTGTACAATGTATGTTTGTGTGTGCTCTGTTGGGCAAATTGATTCAGGAATGCCAGAAATGGTCTCTCTCGCCCTATTTCTTGCTGGAAAGTTAAACTGTATTAAAACACCCAAAATTCTTATATATTTTTCAATGTATTCCTGTCTTTCTCCCTAAACACTTTTTCCACTCACTTGATAATATATTTTCTTATTTCATTTGGAGAAACTCTACAAAAACCCAAGGACCAGTGTGGGCTAGTGATCCCTAATTTTGGATTGGGGCATTGTGTCCATTGAGCATCTTTACATTGGGGCTATATTTGCTTCCTTTGACCAGCTAACTTGTGCATGTAAGCTATGGCCATCCAAATTACTTGAATACCTACAAATCAGAAACTTTGCTCATAATCACTTCCCTGGTTTTCATGCTATACCTCCCTACGTCCTCAAAACTGATCCCTGCATTAAAGGCACCATGTCAGTCTTGTGCAACATTCTCTATACACATTAAGTCTTCAGGCTCTGACGTTCTATGCCAGGCATCACCAAATTGTGGACCACGGTTCAGCGGTTTCAGAGAGCTAATGAAGTTCTGCTTATTTCTTAGAGCTAGTGAAGTTCGGCTTATTTCATAGAGCCATTCTTTCTGGCACACTCCCAAAGAAGGGAGCCCCCAAAAGGCTCCTAATTATTATCATCTGTAGTGCTGTTCCGCGGGTCAGCTTTAATTTAACATTCGTCCCAAACCGACCCGGTCAGGAGATGCATAATGCCCCACCCAACCTGATAAAACTCCACGAAGATACTGACCCAAAACCCGACCTGACCCCAGGAAAGAAACTAATTGTTTACAACATGTTTTGATCGATAATGAAATGCATTTTGTAACTTTTTTTAATGTATTTGCCTGGGACTACTGTCATTTATAGTGAAAATGTTAGTTGTGCACTCATTTTTCATTTTCTGCATTGGAAATGAACAAGAAATTTTGTGGAAACCAGTTGAATATGTGGACATAGTGGAAGGCTATAAGATACAAGATGGACTTCAGTTTGGACCTTCTACTCGGACGAAATTTAGTAACTGGACCTCTGTGACTTTTAATTGAATATCCCTGCTCTATGCAGGATGTGGTCTGCAGATCTTAACATTGATGTAGAACCTGTAGTTTGGGATCTTGCACTGAAGCGAGTTTATTTATCCTCCATTTGCACATGACATGGGGTTTTACAATGTAAAGTGATTCATAGGGTTCATTGGTCCAAAGCAAGTTAGCTTTTATTTACACTGGCACAGATTCAGCCAGTCTTGGCCACGTGTTCTGGTCCTGCCCTGCTCTTACTTTGTTCTGGAAGTGGATATTTGATTTGCTTTCTGCCATTGCATCTGCTGACATCTGCCCTGCACCAGTAGTTGCCTTGTTTGGTGTCCTTCCCATGGGCTACTCACTGTCTCCACACTGGGAGGCCTGAGCTGGTGGCCTTCCTCACACTGCTGGCAAGGCACGCCATTTTACTATGCTGGAAGAATCCTCGTGTCCCATCTCACTCTCAGTGGCTAAGAGATGCTCTTTATTTGATGTCCTTGGAAAGGATTACATATTCTCTTCGAGGGTCCATTATGAGATTCTCTAAAATCTAGGAGCCCTTTATAGATTTATTTTAATAATGTAATTATATATTTACTTTATTTATTGATTTTATTTCAGTATTCTACTCATTATTTTTGTTACTTTGTTACCCTGGTTAATGCTTCCTCCAATTACATCTGTTGATTTCTGTTGCATCTATATTTGTGAGGATGTATTTTTTGTGTGTTTGTCTGTTGGTTTGTTTCCTGTTTGTATTGGATAATTTAAAAAAAATATCATATATAAAATCCAGCATGTACACAGTATTTGTGTGTTAAATTGCAGCAGCAGATGTGTCCTTATTGTCAGCAAAATAACCAGGTGTGCCGTGACTTTTACATACAATCATAAAAGGCCTTTACCATCACTACGCAACCAAACCCCTTAATTTTACTCCCAAAAATGACCTTGATTTTTACCTTAATTTCCAGGAAATTAAGGAACAGTAAGGAAAAGGTGCACAGATTAAGGCTGATTAAAACTACAGAATTTTTCCCCTTAAACTACTGAATTTGCCCCTTAATTAACCGAACCTGCTGAAAAAAATGCCTTATGTTTAGGATTAGTGGGTTTACACTCATACTTTAAATAAATTAAGGGATCAGTTCACAAATTGATGGCCAATTAATTTAAATTGAGGTGTTTCGCATACTTTCAGGGGTAAATTAAGGTAGCGTTAAGACACACATTTTAAGTACATTGTGTTTCAAAGTGCATTGTGTGTAAACCATCATCTCTCTCATTAGAACTCAGATGCAGTCACATTACAGGAGGAGGTGTGTGTATTCTAAACCTGTTTGAATTAATTATCAAAAATGTCATCAAATCTTTAAACATTGAACAACATCTTGTTCATTAAGATTAGCATTACAAAATATTTATTGTATTTCAAACAAATTATGGAATAACAAACAATCAGCCACTAGTTGTAGACAGACAGAGATAATGCACGTATGCCATCATATCTGTTTTTATGCCGGTAGGTGTGTTTGAACGTGTGCAGCTTATGACAGTGAAAGGGGGAAGCTGTGGTCATAACCTGCCTTCACCCACATCACACACACACACACACATCCCTCTGTCCTAACTCAGTGGCACGGCAACTCCCAGCCTGTGAGCAGATATCAGCACAAAGACTCCTGTGTGTGTGTTCAAACACACCTCGCCCTCTGCAGCACACACCGCCGCTCGCATCCACCACGGAAAGATGAGCAAAACATGTGAGTTACAACTATATTTATTCCTGTTGGGACACACAGAAGGTTGTTACTCTCTGAACTCTGTGTATCTGGACTAGCAATAGCCCATCTAAAGAACTTTTATTGAACAGTAACAGCTTGAGGTTGAACGTTAGGTTGTAATGTGTAACATAAAATCAGATGGACACTGACACCACTGCCCACAAGCAAAAATCAGGGCACAGAGTGATACTGTACAAAGTGCACACTGTGGCCACTTAAATCTGTGCTCTGACAGACTCTGACTGTGTGTCTGTGTTGTGGTGGGGTCATTTGGAGATTTCTAGCATTAATGTGGAAAGAGGAAATGAATGACCATAAGCCAAACGATCGGTAGGAAAGCCGCAATGATGGAATCTCACACTGCCCAACTTCAGAGAGACCTCATTAAAGCTCCAAGGTTTCTGGCAAGCAGTGCGCAACTTACTGCTCAATTTTATTTACCATTTATCATTCAGTATAGTACATAAAACACTGCATACACAACTGTTTCAGTACACTTTTTTGTACTGTTTGTCAAATCTATCTAAAGTTTATGGTCCTTTGAATTGTAATTTTTACTTTCAGTGTGAAGACAAGTTCATATTCTCTACAGTGCACATATCTGCACATTTTTGAATGTGGACTGACATTCTGAATTTGGCCCATTCAGGAAAACATAAAAAGTTGTAAACATAAAATTTTACATTCTATAATTAATTATTTTCAAGTACGTTAAACGCAGCAATTTTCTTTTTGTTAAACGACTTACAAATTTGCCCAACATGGTATTGCCTAACAATTGTTTTCTCTAGTTTAATGCACTGCTAGCTGCTCTTCACATTATATTAAGAATCTTTAGTTTTTTTAAATGACCATTTCAGAGATACAAGGGTTGTTTTACTTATTTTTCTCTTTCAATTTTGAAGAGCATAGGGTTTGTTTCCCGGACAGGGATCAATCCTTGTCCTGGATTACAAAGTGCTGTGAAAAGAGATTTTCTATTGAAAATAAAAGGGCAGTCCAAGACTAGTCTTAATCCCTGTCTGGAAAACTGACCCATACAGTAAACATAAATGAATTTAGTGCAGGCCTATGATTCAGTCATAAATATCAAGACACATAATTGTTTAGTATCTAAAATATACCTTTTGCAGCTATGAGAGCAAGCATTTTTAAGCAGATTTTAAGCAGATTAAGTTTAAAGCAGGGATGCCTAGCTGTGTTCTTGGAAGGCTGTTGTCTGCGTTCAGACCAAGCTGTTCTGTACTGGAGAATTGCTCCTGATTGAAAGGGTTAATCAAAGTCAAAATTTTGATTGGCCACCTTGATTCCGCAGTGTTCATGCTCTTTGTCTCACAAATAGAGCGTTTGATCAGTCCTCACTATGCTCATTAGGTTTTCAAATGGAAAAATTCCCAAACAATGCTACTATACTTTCAGATGATTGCTAGATTTATTGCTTCTATGGCCACCTTGATTCCACAGTGAGGACAAAGGTGAAGGTGAAGAAATAATTCAGCTGTGGGCCTCTGTTCTTTGTCTCCTCACTGGCTCTAGCTGAAGATCTCCTCATCATCTACGAGTCGGAGGCGGAGCAGTGGGCATCCTACCTGCGCTCGCACCTGGCGGGGTCCATTCCGGAGGCTGGCATCTGCTGCTATGACATCTCCATGGTGAAAAGCCGGCGGGACAACTTCCTACATCTATCTGGTTACAAGTGCAAGCTGCTGATCCTGTCGCGGGGCATGCTGGAGGGCCTGTGCCAGCTGCGTCGCTTCTTCCTGGCCCGCGTGCTGCAGCCCGAGTCGCGGGTGGTGGTTCTGCTGTGTGGGGTGGAGAGTCTGAGACCCCTGCTGGAGCTCGTCCCGCTCAAGGGCGAAGAGTGTCTCCTGATATCCAGCGAGCAGGACGCTCAGGAGTACCGCGCGACTGTGGCCGAGATAGTCCGCAGAGGTGAGGCTGCTGATGCAGCATCTGGAAAAGCTTCACCCGCAAATAACAAGGAAGCTGTTTTCCCACACACTTTGAAAGGGTGACGAGGTGGTAGATATGAGTGGCAATCTCATTCAAGGTCCCAAGAGTCATGACATATGGAGCATTTGATCAGTCCTCACTATGCTTATTAGGTTTTCAAATTGAAAAATCACCAAACAATGCTACTATACTTTCAGCTGATTGCTAGATTTATTGCTTCTATATCAATTCAGCCCGAGAAATGCTGGCTTATTTAACTGTGTTTCTGTGGTTTCAGAGAAAGTACCTGTTGATAATATGTCACCACTGGGTTATGTGGAACTTGGGCTATGTGAAACTCAAGTTTTCCTCTTTTTTACTTCCCAGAGGTCCTTTTACAAGGATGATCTGATTTCATCTGCGAATGGCCAATAGTTTATCAAGCAATTTGTCCATCATTTACTTGCAGCAGTTTCTCCTGTAATCTGCTTCTAGATTCACCATTATCTAATGTAACTGGCAATTTCCTAAATATTGCTGATTACAGTTCACATGCCGTTACTATTCCAAATTTGTACCAGAAACTAGAAGAATGTATTTGTTGGGAAAACTGAGCCAATTGCAATTTTTCACTGTGTTTCTAAATACAGTTGATCATTGTATTGGTACAGTTTTTATTCACACCAAATCAACCTGGTTTCTGGTACAACTGATTAAACGTTCATGCATAGTTACATAGTCAAAAGAATAATGCAATAGTAATGCAGTTTTATGCAATAATGCAGTTATATGCAACTATAGCAGACATTTTAATTATTAAGAGAGCAGTAACCCAGTATCAGTTAATTGGATCACAAAACACCATCATGATTAGAATACCTAAACTTGTACAGTGCATTCAAATATTTCTGCATGGTCGGAATAATATATTAAAACAAAAATAGCCCCGACTAACTAAACAAAACCACAGAGCATTCTACCATGCTCCGGTCCACCCTTACATTAGTCTGAAACAGAATGTTCCAGACTGAGCAAATTACTGGTCACTTTGGTTGTCGGCTGCGACAGGATGACGTTGATTTAATTGTCCTTGAAGGTTTACTGGAAATTATGATGCACACTCTTATCATCTGTGACAGGTCAGAGAGAGCAGCATGCCCAAGCCCAGGTCACAATAGACAGAGAGTAGGCAGCTTTTGATGTTGACATACGAGGAGAAGAAGTTCCATTTGATGAAAAAGCTGAATGACTCTCAATAGCCACATTAAATTATGTTTCCATCCAGCTGAAGGAAGTATCACCCCCCGTCGCAGAAGTCTCACTGCGCTAAATAACTTGGCGCAGCAGGTTAAGCAGCACTACAGGAAATTAATCAGGTTTACATTCCGCCAACTTGATTGGTGATCCCGAGGACTGTAATTACAGAGCTGTGTGAGTGTGTGTGGGGGGGCTGAGAGGGAGCCATTTTCCACATGTTTGAATCTTCATTATCCCCCCAAGACCTGACAAGCCAATTACCATCCCTCCATAACTACAGCACAATGCATTATCCACAGGAAGAATACTCAGGAAAGTGTAGCAGGCGTCACTTCAGTAGGTGCAAGGTTAAATTCTTTCAAATATTTCAAAGCAAACTTACAATCCAATGGAATCTATTGTAATTAATAGGTGAATTGTTGTTCAGCAATTATGTGATCATTAACACTACTGTCCTCCTGCATTAGCATTAGCAAGACATTTTATACTTCTGACCAGCTGTGAAAAATGAAGTAAATCCTTTTACACACCCAACAGTTCATTGAAATAGGACTTTTCAGGCTTCTAATTCAGGCTTCTCTGTTTCACTTTCTACTTTCCTGACTATCCAGTATTTTCTTAATTAGATATAATTTATTATTGTAATGCATAATCATGTCACTGCAATGAACTTCATCTGAAAGTTGCATTGTTATATAAACCAATGTTATGCAAAGATTAGTCATGTATTTTCACTAAAATATTGAGAAATGTGGAGGGGAAACAGGTATTCAGCTGATTAGAGCAGGCTACAGGGTGTTCGTTTAGCCTTTGAGGTTCAGTAATTGCTGGAGCATTATCACAACTCCAGTGAGTGCCTTTGGCTTTTGTGCACAGTAGGTCCACCTCTCCAGAACAAGTTAGGACATAGCTGGTCTCATTAACATTTCCATTCTCTCTCTGAACTCACACAGTCACCTGCAGCTTAGACACAGTGTTCTGCTCAAAACCCTTACCAGTGCTCTCCCTCTCCCACGCACATGCCTCTGACATGTCCCTCCGCAGACCTCCACCATACATTCAGGCAAACAGTGGCTGCAGAGAGTTTACTCAAACAATACTCAAGCAATATCCTTAAACATTTTTCTGTTTCTGTGAGTGCACTCACATTTTGGAGTAATAGCATTCCTAAATCACTCATTGTATTTTGGTGTTTTGGGACTGGTGAGCTTTAAGTGAGCTGAGGTAAAATTAAAGTAGGTATTAATCAGTGAAACAGTTACAGTCTTGCGGGACTGAAAATTTATGTGGATTTCAATCAACAAAAAAGTGACAATGTGATGTATTCCTTTATTCACCATTACTACATCTCAACAAAATCCATTCTCTAAAGGCTAATAGGTGAAATATGGTATTATTGTGAGTACTCCTGCATCACAGGAGTGAAGAAACTGCAATAATATGGGTCCAGAAAAGACTTTGGATTGATTTGGAGCCATAACGGGCGCTGTCAATAATTTTAGCACTCGGTTATGTAGAGTACACTGCACATGACATCTATCTGAGGAACAAACTCACTGACATCTCGCATAAAATGCGTAAACCAGCACAAATATTGAAGAAATGATTCAGTTCCAAAAGCAGTATAGTTCAGCTTAGAATTAGAGCACCATACGAAACAGCAAAGAGCACCAAAACAGCTCAGAGGCATGGATTTCAAAAGATTTCCGAAGATATCCTGAGGTATTTGGCACAAATACATTAGCAACAGATCCTTAAAGTCCTATGAGCTGCAAGGTGGAGCTCGTCCCACAAGGATCAAGGATTTGTCCAGAGCAGAAAACAGAAGCTTGATCACAGTGAGCTTGATTCATTATACCAGGCCACCTTCTAGCATTGTTTCATGGTCCCACTTTAGGAGCTTTCTGTTGTGCCCAGAGATCAGCACTGGTCTTTTAATCTGTGTGGTTTTTACTTTTCTATCATAGCCAACATTAATCAATTCAGCAATTTTTTCTACACTGGTCCTTCTGTGGGATCAGACCAGATGGGCTAGCCTTCACTCCCTGTGTGCATTAGTGAGCCCTGGGTGCCCTTGATCCTCTCACCAACTCACTGGTTATCCTTGCTTGAACCACTTTTGATACGTAACCAGCGCTGTATACTGGGAATGACCCACAAAGCCCACCATCTTGCTATTTTCCTGTCGTGTAGTTATCAGAATTTGGCTCGTCTCAAAGGCACATTTTTACGTGTGGACATTTTTTCAGTTTCTGAGGTATCAACTGAACTCACTGTTCACTGTTCACTGCCAACTACATACCGCCTCTTGACAAGTGTCACTGTAATGGGTCACAGAAAATAATTTCACCCCTCTGTGGTTTTAATGTTGTGGATAATCACTGTATGTCTATGCTAACATCATTTAATTTTGGTAAAACATGCACTGAGGACACGTCATTGACAAAGAATCCTCAAGAAAATCCATATACAAATATTTTAGGTTAATTTTGAGGTAACGGTGGGAAAATAAACAGTCAGGTCAAGTAGGCCATTTCAGCCATATACACAGTAGACAGTGAAATGAAGCAATGTTCCTCCAGGACCGTGGCGCAACATGAGAACAAAAACAAACAGCGCAAGGCTACATAAACACAGACAGGACAAAATACACAGTGCAAGGCAAGAAAGAGTGAAAGTGTAAGAATAACACAAGAGCAAGTAAATAAAAAAAAAACATAGTTTAGTTCAGTTGACATTTGAAATAATACGATATTATTATTGACACTCTGTTCTACAAGTGGAGTTTTTAGGTGTTCAAAAATGCAGAATAGAGGTAGACAATAATTTATAATAACTATGTAAATGATAGCGGTAGCAGGACAGAGAAGAAATTAGATATGAAAACAGGATATGACATGAAAACAAACTAAACCTGTAAAATGTCCACTAACAAAAATAACATACCTTAAGCGAGGTTACAATTACACAGAAGCTGATACATATTTATTTATATTGAATCAGATTTGTGCCAAATTTTCCAATTTTCTAATATTAAACAAAATTCATTCAAAATTCAGACTCCCCTGGGAGAATTTCTATTTCACTGCTAGTTTTTCAGTTTTGCTGCTGGCTTTTCAGTCACGCCGCCAACTTTTACACATTTTTACTGCGTGAGGATTCGATTTCCGTTCTGGCACAAATCTCTCGTGTGGGCGGGGCTTCGTCTCATTTGCCAGCAGGTTTTTATCGTGCCCCTGAACTCAGCAGCAATAGCCACCAATTACGACCACATATGAGATGTTAGGTTTGTGCACAAGATTAACTCCATGATAAGTTAATCGATAACGAATACTTACAATTGATTAATCGTGGAGTTGATCTTGTGCACAAATCTCACATCCCTCATGTGATCGTGACTGGCGGCTATTGCTGCTGAGTTCCGGGGCACGGAGTTGTCCGTACAATGTTTAATTGAGTTTTAGTAAATGTACTCTTCCAAAGTAATACAGTAATAAGCTGTAAATTACAATTTGCAGTCTGTTTTCTGTAAATGTACATTCATGTTTGTTCCCAGGAGAAGATGTTTACTTATTTTTAAATAGAAAATCAACCAAACATGTCTTCTGATGAGGGCTGTTCGAACTTGTGCATGTGACCATATCTTAAACATCATGTTTTTTGTCTTCCCCTATTAGGTTAGTACTTTGTAGGTGCAAGGTTTTGTTATGACATTTTGCTTTGTTCTGCACTTGCATAAATGGTGAGTATGTTTTAAAGAGAGTCCAACCTGACTGTGAAGAGCTTGCCACTGCTTTACAGTGGATGTGTCCAAATATATCCTGAACAATGAAGTAGGTTTGTGAGGCAGTAACCTATGCACTAGCTCTAAAGCTCATTCTCTCACTTAGACAGCTCCATTTTGCCATGATAAAGCCCGCTAAGCCTGTCACCTGTTTCCATGAGAACGCTGTGTACCGCTCTGATGCGTGTGGAAGTAGCGCTGACAGCCCGCACAGCTTATATGCGATGACAGTCTTTGCTAGTGTTTACTTGGGCGGGGGGGATTTCTTGCACAGTGCCTCAGACCTCTGCCCATTGTGTCCAGCCTGTAGTACTTAACAAATATACAAATGAGGTTTTATGTATTAAAAACAGGCCGTCTTTTGTTTCAGGCCACACTGAAGTTTAATATTTCCTGATACTGATAGAGATCAGTCTTGATGTTTTCTGATAAGACCAGGCTTTGTTACCATGGGCCATGGAAATGATGTAATGGTTTGCTTTATTATTTACTGGAATCATTCATTTGTATTGTTCCTAAATGTCATGTTCCTTCCACACACAGAGTGGTTGGTTATTAATCACCGAGAGCCAGTATATTCATCATTAGTGTACATTCAGGAAGATATGAGCAGAAGCTTTGTTTTAGCTGGTGTGTGTTTGAGTTGGTACGAAGTCAGATGCAAATGTGCAATCTTCCTCATACGTCAGAGCCGCCTCTTATCACCCAGTATGCAAATCCTAATCTCCTGATCTGCCCCACAGACGGCCTTTAGCCGCGCAGTGAAAATGGATAGGATTGAAAAAGTTCAGTAAATGCACATTGTTACTTTTTGGACCAGTCAAGTTATGCAAACGTCAAGCTAGTTGTTTCTCTTTTCCATCATTCAAACTGTATACCTTTGGATACAGATGTCGTGAAGAATGATTGTGAGAGCATATTTTTTAATCCTCAGGTGGGCAGAAGTCAGAAGTCAAACCAGCACAGGAGTTAAAGCTGGAGAGAAAACAGTCTGCAGGGGCTTCGTATGCACAGGTCCCTCTGCTGCTCCTTCCCGGACGTGTTCCATGTGAGGTAAGAGCCAGAGTCCAATGACATTCATGAAACAATGGTATGCATAAAACTTGTGAGAATGTCACATCACTCACACCAAACAAATTCACAGAGCTCCCATTATTACATCTGGATAGAATTGACCTACCCAATTGTCTCCAACTTATATGTTCTTTTCAAGTTGTTTGGACTGTGTGCTGGCCTTCCAGACAATCCACAACCCATGAACAATATGAACAACATGAAGTTATATGAATTAGGGGTGTGCAGAGCGGCCGCTTTTCGTAGCTGTATATGTATTTGTTAAAAGTTGAAAATTATTCGTATTTGTATTTGTATTCGAGTAAAATTTCAATGCAAGCACACAAAGTCTGTCCGCCACTCCCCGAATCTACTCCTGAACTTGAGTGTGTGACAGTGGGAGGGGGCGGGGACACGTAATATCTAAAAGTGAAAGTGATCAATCGATCATACGTGAACTCACAACTGCACACAGTGTGAGCAGCACAAATTCCTCCTCTGCATTTAACATATTCACCAAGTGAAGCAGCGGCAGCCATTAACTCTGCGCCCGGGGAGCGGTGTGT
>JBBMFX010000011.1:12620718-12632269 GCA_037832545.1 Rhabdalestes septentrionalis
ATTTTTGGACACTGTTGCCGTCTCGTCATCATCTCGTCTTAGTCATGGAAAAAAAGGTCGTTGACGAACATATTTCGTCTCGTCTCGTCTGATGAAATTAACGCTACCGCGGGCTGCAAGGAAAAATTACAGTATTTTCTTTTTATTTACTATCAGAGACTAAACGATGTTTTATTTTGAAAAAATGAAAAAAATTCTTATATTAAACCGGGTCGTGACGAAATAAAGTTTGGGGACCACTGATCTAGAACATTCTCCATGTTTACAATTCTAAAAGGTCTGTCTCATTTATGCTGTTCTATACTTTCATTATTGTTCACACAGTTCTAGAATGCTTTCCTGTATTCACACATTTAAAAATATTCTCCTCTATTGTCACCACAAAACACAATGTACTTAAAATGTGCTTAAGCCTACCTTGATTTGCTCCTAAAAATACACCACAAACTTAATTTGAGTAAGGTTTAAAACATGCGTGCAAATCCCCTTAACCTTCATTTGAAGGGAGTAATTTGAAAAAGGAAGGGGGAAATTTAGTAGTTTGCCCCTTAATCTTCCTTAATCTGTTCACTTTTTCCCTTAAATGTCCTTAATTTCCTGTATGGCTTTTGGTTTCTTAGTGTGTTCTAGAACATTCTCCTCTGTTCACACACTTCAAGAATATTCTCCTGTATTAACAGTTCTACACAATTATCTTTGAATCACACTGCTCCAAAGGGTTCTCCACTATTTCTAGTGTTTGTTCTGGAATATTCTTCACATTCAGATTTCTGGAATGTTTTTATCATTCTCACTGTCCTGCTGTCAACGTTTGGGAGGAGCAGGATGCTGGTGGATATAAGCAAAAGGTTTTATTCAATAGAAAACAAGAATGAACCAAAGAAAACAAACAAAAACACTGATCTTGAATGTAAATTGGGAAATGCTAAGCTAAGCTAGGCTAAACAAAGGTACAGTACAGTAGCAGATAATACATTTGCAAAGCTAACATTTAGGCTGAATTCTGACTACTAATGGTTATTGCCAATGTAAAACAGTAGTGTAAACAAATATATCAAACAGACATAGTTAACATTGTCCACAGTCAGGGGAGGACTGGTATGTTCTGGAAAACCGAGACGCGGCCAAGAGACATCAAGAAATAGAAACAGAAAACCTAGTCTCAAGAAACTCAACAACAACCAGAAAAACAACCACTGAAACAAGAGGTTTATCTCTACACTAGCACTAGCAAGACATTGCTGGGAAACACTAATGCACAGGGAGGAAGACTAAGGAGAAGACCAGGAGGTGACAAGACAGGGAAGACACAAGAGGGTGGAGCGCAGAATGAACAAACACACAGAAGGAGCCGGGGGCAGAGACAGTAAGCACTGCAAAGACAGCAAATACAATAGAAACAGACAGGAAACGGGAACAAGGTAAAGAGAACAGAAGAGAACTCTGTTTTCTAATGTTCTCCCCATTCACATTGTTTTAAAATCTTCTCTCGACTCCCTCTGTTCCAGACTGCGACATTCAGACTATTCTATCATGTTGTTCACCTTTCATAATGTTCTAAAGTGTTGTTAGTCATTCCCACTCCATTAAATTCCTCCTTGTTCACACTGTTCCAGAAAGTTCTTCCCCATTCACATTCTTCTAATATGTTATTCTCCATTCACTCTCTTTTTGAACGTTCTTCTCCATTCACCTTCTAGAAGGTTCTTCCTCTTTTGCACTCTCCTAGAATATTTTTCTCCATTCACATTCTTCTTGATGTTCTTCCCATTTCACACTTTTTGAATGTTTTTCTCCATTCAGCCTCTTCTAGAATTTTCTGCCCCTTTCACAAGTTTTCTAGAATGTACTCTCAGTTCGCAGTGGTTCGTTGGGCTCAGTAGTTATTTTTCTAAACATTTGGAAACAGTTAGACTGTTGCTTTGTGATGGGTTGTAATAAGCGCTGACTTTGAGTGACACCACCATACATATAAAGCAGATGTGTTAATGTTGTGCTATTAAGCCAAAATGCTTCCTTTAAGTTTCATAGCACTATTAGTACAAGTGTGCATCTCCAGAAACTAGATGATTATCAGCGGGGTGCTGGCATTGCTCTGAGATTTGTTTGAGATTTGAATGCTTGTGTCTCCTCGTCTGCCACGGTAATGTGTAACACTGGCTCTTTCAGTGGGCGCGCGATAGTCAAATGCAGCGTGAGCTTTCCGCTCATTCGCAGTAGGAGCTTTTGCATGCTTTAAAGTATCCTTGTTGCTATCCCCTGCCCGAAATGGAGCTCTCACGACACCTTAATGGAGCGTTACCTTGCTTCTCATTGCCTAGCACTCTTTTACAGGCTTTCCCTTTACAAGTTCCATTTGTTTCTGCATGCTGCAGATTATTATTGCATATTAATGTCAGCATCAAAATACATATGCACAGCAGTGAGCTGATCTATAGGGTATGAGGAGAGACACTTTAGGAGAAATTACATTTGTTCCACTCCATTTAAGCACTAATGATACTCCTGCCCTTGGTAGCAATACTACATATTATGGAACACTCCACACTTGCTCATGTGCAGATTGCACAAAGCTGTCTTTGTTTATCAAAGAGAAAAAATTAACTGACCACGCAAACACAACGATAATGCGCAAACATTATTGTGTGATACGGTTCACATGTACATTCAAAGACCATGCCTCTGGTTTTTGTTGACTTTGTTTCTTGCTGCAGTCAGAAAGTCTTGGAAGTGTTTGGAATGCATTTTCACATTCAACAAAGAAAAGCAAGGTCACGAGGTTTGTGTGTGTGTGTGTGTGTGTGTGTGTTTATCTACTATGTACTAATGTCAGAAATACTGAATTTCATGTTCAGGTCTGTAACCATGCTCAGTCTGGGACTGAGTGAGGAGAAAAAGGTACTTCCCTTTTGTTTTCTTGTGTGGTAAAAAAATGCTTGTAAAAAGGTTACAGATTTTCACCTTTCAGTGTAAAGGGCACAGAAAATGTCTCAGCCACACAGGGAAACCCATAGAGGCAACCCCACCACCAGAGCAGAAATCACCTCTGATATTTTTAATCTATATAATAAAACAAAGTAGTTTACTCTGCAAGTCTGTTATCAGGTAAACTAAAGCACTCTGTGTGTGAAATGCTGAGATTTTAGCAAGCAATGAGGGGTGCAAAACCCTGCAGAAAAGTCCCTGCTGTGAAAACAGTTCATACCTCTCCACAAAAACGCCCACAGTGAGATAAAAAGCCAGACTACAGCTTACTCTTGTTCTGAAAAAATGTCTTGCACGATTACCTGAAAGGGGACATATTAGGTAAAACTCACTCTTTGTACCATTTTGTATTTCCATTTAGATTTCTACTGCTCCTATAAACACTCCAAGAGTGAAAAAAAAGCCATCCATCCAGGTTCAGTTGTAAGATATTGGTGTTAGGAATCATTTGCTTCTACAAGCCATTTGGACAGCTCCCCTATTGTGATGTCATAATGGGACAATTTGCATAGAACCACCCCTCATCTGTCAAGCTTCCACCCACAAGATTAGTTTTATTAGTGGCTAAAGGCAAAGGCAAGTCACAAATGAAGTTTGTGTTCATCTCATTTTGAGTCCAAACGTATAGGGCTGGTAGCGCCTCTGTTTCACGTGCAGCGTTAGCATGGGATGATGGGTGGGGCGTGGCCAGCAATGGTTTATCTGCATAAAAGTGACAGAGCGCTTAAATGGCTCATTTTGAAAGGGGCCACAACTGTCTAGAAAGGAACTGGTGAGATCTCTTTATGTGAGAGTGAATTTGTGCAAATAACATCATGAACATGTTTTGTATAGCCCATAGACCAATTATAAGGAAAGTGAGTCTTGCATGTTAAATGTCCCATTTAAATATAATAGAAACACAATTATAAATAGTGACTTGCTTGTTCATCTATGAAGATGAGGATGATGAAGCTTTAAAATGTTTACAGTTTAAGGATTCTATATCAATTTAAATGTTCTTTCTAAAACCTACATGGAGTTTTTTTTTTACTTTGCAGATATTTTACAGATATAATTTACATAATAGATCAATTAAAAAAATTTTTGGAAACCAAAAATTGCTCTTCTCTGACATTGGTTCTTAAAAGTAAAGATTCTTAAATGATTGGCTCGGCTTTATGATTTTAGAAAAAAAAATTTGTCAACGGCATCCAACTTTTCGAGTGTAAAAAGGTTCTACTCACTCACACTATTTACATCATTATTTTTGGAGGATGAAAACACGCGATGGTTGCTACGCTTTTTTTTATTTTTTTCAAATAAACTGCCTGGATTTGGATGGTCTGAACTCTCTTCCTGTTATCATCCAGTTCGAACATGCCTGTCATTCTGTCCACCTGTCATTATTCCCCCCTGTGAGAGAAAATACTTAAATTATTCATCACAGCAGGAGAGCACTCGAGGAAAACCTGATGTTCCAATCATGTCGGACATCAAAGTCACCATCTCCAACAATCCCCCCTCGACTTGTGGTGTGTAATTAGCTTGTCTTGTCTATCTGTTAATTTCCCCTTTCTACTCTAATGAATATATTCATAACACTGAATGCTAATGTGCATTATCAATAGTGAGGGGGGAAGAGTGTGGGCTACTATTTGGAGTGAATGGCAGGAGGTTGCTAAGGAACAGCGTTGAGAGAATGAGGTGAAATCTGCGCAACGGCCGAGCGTGTACTTTCTATAGTGCTCCTCACTCTAATCAATTCAGCAGACCCTTTTTGTGTTCAAACAGAATGAAATGTGTGGAGCTGTGGTCAGTATATTCATGTGTGTTATGAACAAGCGCAGTGTTTGCCAGGTTGTGTGTCGAGGACATATCAGGCAGAGCATAATCCATTTGGAGGTGAATTGAGTTGTCTGTTGTTTCCGTACATACCGAAGGCCGGGCTCTGCTTGTGCGCTTGACTGATCAATTCTGCAAACTCAACAAAAATCACTTACACACACCGAGAAATCTGCACATTTCATTTACCCACATTAAAAATACATTAGAAACGAATCAAGCTGTATTTATCATTATATTATCTAACTTCAGAGGTCTGTGGTTCTGTGTGTGCATAGTATTTTACCTGTTGCTATGATTTTTCTCTCATTTTCAATTTGCATCACCTTAGGCCAAAAAATTGTGCATCATTACAATAATAGGTGGACTAACTATGAGGAAGTCACATTCAGTTTCAAATACCTTTCCTTGTAGTTACCATGTAGGTAGCCACAAGACTTGGCAAATGCAGTGGTAAAGCTTTGGCTCCAGATCATGGGCTAAATTACATATTTGAATCGACTGAATTGCATGTTTAAATGGACTGCGATTATACCCTGTGAATGAGATACAGAGCCAGGCCTGTCAGTGGTTGGTAATATCTTTTGTGATTCTGGGAGAGATTTTCTCCTTTTCACATTTATTTCTTTCTCCCCGACCAAAACAATCAAGCAAAAAAAACAAACAATCCACACATCTACATGTATTCTAATGATCACCAGTTTTGTAAAAAAATGGAGGGTTGTGATACAATGAAGTTTAGATGTTTTTAATTAACACCCTAAATCACCTAAGAACAACACTGTGGACCATGTACTTAGTAAGTACTTCTTGATTAATGAGTCTCAAGAATAAAGAGTCTTAAGATGCCACCAGGCCTGGACTTTAATCAGAATCAAGAATTGTTTTTTTTAGACAAAGAATACGATAAAACACACAGGAACAGGGTCAGTTTTTCCTATCAGGGATAAAGCCTGGTCCTAGTATTTTTTCTATCAATGGATAATCTCCTTTTATAGTGATGTAAAGTTGAGCAACGTTAATACAAGATGATATTATTCCAGTACATTTTGGGCTGTTTCTGTTGATTTGTTAGTCATGAATGTTTGATGTAAACAGCAGCTGTCTTTTTCAAATAATGCCTTGAATAAATAAATAACATCTTGGAGATCTAATGTTTTGTTCGTATAGAGACTAATGTACTAATTTGTCCATTAGTCATGATGTAAATTGTAATTGGCAACAGGTGTTCCTGTCCATCTTTCCACTGTGAGAAGGCAGCTCAGCTCTAAAGGATGTGTAAATGTTCGAGAAGCTATTACTGTGCAAAAAAGAAACAATGGAACTGGACCTCTGAGATGCAGGAGGAAGGCTTTATTGTTTCATATCATGTGTGAACATTGATAATGGGGATTACTCCACTGAAAAATAGTGTTTTGAATTGACTTGACTTCACGTGACTACATTTGTTCCACATGAATAAAATATATTACAGCAACACAATTACTACCTTTCATTTGCTCTTATGGCTGGAACTGATGCAATATCTTTTATTCATGTGGAACCAATTTACACAATTAGATCAAATAAATCCAAACCAGATTTATTTCAGTGGATTGTGAGAAGCAAAAAATGTAAACAACTTCTAAAGCTGAATTTTGGAGGTGTTTACTGGAAGAAAAATATCCCTTCAGGTTTTTATAAATGAATCTTCCAACACTAAAGGAGACTTTAATAATTTCTAGGGGGCATTTTGAATGCTTTTGTGTGCTTTGTCTGTTTTTTATTTCTACATGAAAGATGAACAACTTGTATCTCATTGCTGTGTGTAAGTGTGTGTGTGTGTGTGTGTGTGTGTGTGTGTGTGTGTGTGTGTGTGTGTGTGTCTGCGGATGTTCTATGATAGGACTTCTAATTTGTTATTATTAGATAAGCCTCTTGGGAATGTAGAGGTGTGCAATTAATTAAGTCCTGATGAAATGATTTGACTCATAACTGCATGTGCTATTAAAGGCGATGAGCTGTGGAGAAGACAGCGGTGATGACGCAGGCGTGTATGAGTTGATGGGCAGTGCTGGTAAGCCACCAAGTTAGGTTTTATGTCATTTAATGTTATTTTACTGTGGTGTGTTCACATTTGACAGAAGAACTTTTAACTTTTAGTATTCAAACTTTGTACGCTGTGTTTACTTGTACAGACTAAATATTTTGTACATTTTACCATTTTTACCATTTTATACATCTTCAAATTTTACTCCTCCCTCTGACAGACTCAAATTTTGTTTGTTACACAGCGTATTAAAGGATAAACAAGGATTAACTTAATTAAAGCAAATGAATGTGTATTTTCTTTATTCCAGGGAGTTTGCAGGCTTCTGTCCGCCATGATGAGACTCAGACAGAAAGACATGCAGAGAAAGAGGACCCATATGCCCACCTGGGGATGAATAACGAAGAGTACGACACCATCCTGAGCCCCAGCAGCTCTGTGGGTGTAGTCAATCGTCCCCCTGCACCCACCCCCAGACCTGAGGCCCTCCCAGCCAAGGAGGACAGCACCCCTTTCATAGCGCAGGGTAAGAGCATCACTCGCTTATCAGTAAACCAGTCACAGATGACACCATCCTAATCAAACCACGCAGTAACTGTATATCAATTATTCCTCACTTGTAGCACATAAAAGTAAACCTCTGTCTGATTCAATCCATTTGTGTTTGTACGCAGAAGAGGATATATCTCATCATGATTCGAATTTGATGAAAATTGTCATGAAAAGTTACATGTTAAAGCCTTGATTTGCACAAAACAAATGAAAAAAAAGACTTAAATTCAAACAGCTAAATTATTGTATGTTATGTATAAGTAATTAACACTATCATGTAATTGCACATGCATGATTGAGACATTTGCAATAAATATAGGCCCATGCATGCTAATACAGGAAACTTAAACTTGTTCGATCACCTTGGTACTATTCATATACCAAAAAAAAAGATTAATCACCCCTGACACAGCCCTTACCCCTCCTGCCAGAGTCAGCTCCTCTCCAGCAGCCTCAGTAATCACTGGTTATAAATACTTAAAGATCATTTTTTTTCTCTGAGTCTATATGCATGTAACAGGCGGCAGGGAAAAGTGCGACCCAAATTTGCACCCTTCATCATTGGCAGCAAGTTCTTAAATGTTCAATTTCAGCTGCATTAATAATTCAGTTAGATGAAGGTGCCAAGTGACTTGTATTGTTAGGGCTTTATAAATCATTTAGGTTCTGCTGATCTGTGGCCTGTAAGCCTGAGAGAGAAGCTGTGGCTGAGCAGTGTGAGAAAGTCGACACTTCTTACCCAGACACAGAGACCTTAAGGTGAACTACGCGGCGAATCATCCTGATACAGTGACGTAGTGAGAGCCTTACACTTTTATAGCAGTTTTATAAACAGTATTACAACTCAAAGAAATGGGTAACAGTGCTTTCATCTGCTGTTACTGCTGCACTAAGTATAAACCATATGCTACCAGATGAAGTAGAAAGGGAGTTTTACCAGTTAATAGGCCTAGTGTGTGTGTGTGTGTGTGTGTGTGTGTGTGTGTGTGTGTGTGTGTGTGTGTGTGTGTTGTGTGTGTTTTTGTGGGCAGAAGCCAGCTGATGTGTTGTTTGGGTCCCACTGTGAGATATATTGCAGCGCCATCAGATGCTGTTTTGAACGTAACAGATGGTTACTAGCTCGTGTCGCTACGCCTGTTCTGTGAAAACCTGATTTTTCATATATTAATACAAGGGGGCATCAACATGAGACATATCGTTACTGTCATTCAGCAGATCTGCCTCTCTCTCTCCCTCTCTTTCTCTCCTTCTGCCTCTCTTTCTCTCCCTTTCCCTCTACTCTTCTCCTTTTTGCCTCTCTGTCTCTCTTTCTCTCTCTCTTCCACTCTCTCTCTCTCCATCTCTTTCTCTCTCTCTCTCCATCTCTTTCTCTCTCACTCCCTTTCTCTCCATCTCCCTCTCTTTCTGTCTCTCTTTCTCTCTCTCTCTCTCATTCTCTCTCTCTCCCTGTCTTTTTCTCCTTGTGCCTCTCTGTCTCTCTCTCTTTCTCCCTCTTTCTCTCTCTCTCCATCTCTTTCTCTCTCACTTTCTTTCTCTCTTTCTCTCCCTCTCCATCTCTTTCTCTCTCTCTCCCTCTCTCTCCATCTCTTTCTCTTTCTCCCTCTCTTTCTCTCTCTACCTCTCTATTCCTTTCTCCATCTCTTTCTCTCTCTCTCCCTTTCTGAACCTCTCTCTTACTCTTTCTCTCTCATTGTTTCTTTCCACTTCTCTCTCTTTCAGCATCTCTCTCCTCCCTCCCATTGTCCCTTTCACTGTATTGCTCTCTCTCATTTTCCCTGTAAATAAAATGTTTCTTATCATTCCTCTGCTTGTCTGAGGTGAAAAGATCATCACCTGAGTGTACGTTTTCCATCTGGTGTTTCAGCGATGGGCTGGGAATCTGCTGGAATGATTGCTTTTATATTGACACAGTCAAAGTCTGAACCACCACCATCTCGCGCTGGGAGGGAAGGACGGCTGAAAATTAAAGTATTCATTAAAAGGGGATGACGGACGCAGACAAATTCATTTGTTTCGAAAATCCATTTTTACCCCGAGTGCATATCTCGAATCCTTCCCCTCACCAGGACATGCAAACACCTCCACTGTTTCCTTTCAGCAAAAGAGTTTTCACACTAACCAGGCTAAGCTTTCAAAGAAATCAATCACCAGGCTCTTACAGTTGATATCACACCGCAGATCACTCTCTTTGGACAGCTTTCAGGTACAAAATGGCTTGGGGAGGGGGTAGCTGTGCTGCTGTGTGTGTGGGTGTCTGCGACAGAGAGAGGGGAGAGAGAGAGAGGCTGAGAGACAGACAGTATGAAGAAGGACCCCAGAGAGATGGTAGAAGAGATGACAAAATGAAGAAAAATACAATAAAGAAGATGGAGTCTTAGAGAAGAAAACCATGAGTATGAAATCATCATGAAGAAAAAGACCAGTGAGAGGATGATAATGAAAAGGAATGAAAATGATGAAAAAGAAGAAGAAGAAGAGGAAGAAGAAGAAAAGAACGAAGATTGTTAAGAAAATGACAGTGAAGAAGATGATGGAGCCACAAACGAGAAGCAGAAGATGAGGAACAAAAGATGAAAAGGATGATTCTAATGATCATAATGAAGTCCCAAAAAAGAAGGAAAAAGATGAACAACCGAGATGAATATGCTAATGAGAGAGTCGAGAGGGAGAAGATGTTCGTAAGCACAGCAAAGTGTGAAAATAAATGATATGGAAGAGAGGATACACATCTCTCTGCTGGGCCTAATAGGAGCTAAGCTGAATTACACATTCTCAGAATATCAGAATATAACCTTGATTGTGTAATAAGGCTTATAATTGAGATATTAATCTTGCGATTTATAATTCAGTAACTAAAATAAAACTTAAGTGTGAAGAAGGTGGTTATGAAAACGTGTGGACCCACTTGGAGATCTTTACAGTTTTTAGTTTTGTTAAACTGACCAGCCAAGCCTCGACTGTCTTAAAGGGCCATTCCAACAACCCCAGGGCATCACTCCCAAAGGATTATAGCTAGAGAATAGCAGGGATTTTTTTTAGTACAAGATAAGACTTGCCAGATAGAGAGAGAGAGAGAGAGAGACAGAGAGAGAGACAGAGAGAGAGAGTCAGGTTGCTACTCCATGCATCTGCAACCAATCTGAGCAGCTCAAGGGGGCCAAGCATTGCCGGCATCATGCATTACACATGTTTTCCACCTCACCCATCCCACAACATGAAACTACAGAGAGAGGAATGGAGAGGGAGGGAGAGAGAGACTTTTCCATCCCCTTCACTGGGATTTTTCGCCTACGCACTGATCAGATTTCTCCTCCCACTCAGAATGTTTAGGGAGCCGAAGGGGGAAGAGCTAGAGCATACTGAAGTCATTTCAACTTCTCTTTTTCAATTTCCAGCCAATCTCAAAGCCACAAGGCTGTTAGATCACATTTCTTTCTGGTCTCCACTGTGCCAGTGTCATATCAGTGTAAAAATCAGCGGCGTGGAAGCCACAGAATGCTCGAAAATGAGGTGGCACTTAGGGGTGTGGAAAAATTAGAGTGCTCTGGGGAAAGCCTTCAGCATTTCATTTAGAGCTCTTATCAACCAATCAATAGTATCAACCAGAGTGTTCTTCACTTCAATTCTCTTCCCTTCATTGATCCTAGTAAGCCTAACGTGCATGTATTTTGTTTTAGTGAAGTAATCAGGAGTCTTCAGGCTCCTTACAGTCTATTTATGTCATTTATGTCTATTTATACTACCAAACCTTGTTATTTTGGTAAATGTTTCTAATGAGCGCCTTCTCCTTTAAGGCATTCTGGAGGGGTTTCTGTAGCAACACTGGCCTGGTGAATCAGTGTTCATTGTTATCTGCTGCCATCTAGTGGATCAGAGTGGATTCAATCAAATCCACCTGTTCTGATTGATTTGGTCAATTAGACGGCTCATTACTTATGCATGTGTGGCGAGCCATTTTAACATTTAATAGCCAGAGTCGATATATATCTCAGATATCCGTAATTCAAATCTTCCCAGTAAAAATAAACGTTACAGATATGAAAAATTAAGTTTTTACGTTTTACTGCAACATAAAAGAGTCTTCAGATATCTAGAATGTACTTATGACTAGTAACAACTGTACTGAAGATAACTGAAACGAAATTTTCTCCTTGTAAGAAC
>JBBMFX010000011.1:12632369-12649512 GCA_037832545.1 Rhabdalestes septentrionalis
GTGTGTGTGTGTGTGTGTGTGTGTGTGTGTGTGTGTGTGTGTGTGTGTGTGTGTGTGTGTGTGTGTGTGTGTTAGAATGTGTGTGTGTTTGTGTGAAAACTCACAATAAAACCTCATTCAATAACTTCTTACCGAAATCCAAATTATGCTATTTGTTATTCATTGAAGAGATAATCAGAATTATCATTGTGGGGAGATCGTCATTACACACTCATTTACTTTCTTTAAAATCATAACTGAGTGCAGTGAAATATGAAATGTTATGTTACACATTAAACTCACAATCATATTGAATAACAATACATGAGATTTACACTATTAATGTTGATGGTAAGCTGCTGTAGATGGTCTTCTCCATCCCACAGGCCTTCACTAGAGGTGAGTGCGTTGCTGTCAGCTGCGGTGATAGCAGTAGGCAGCGCAATCATAGAGGGGTTCATGCATCAGTGCCACTGCTATAATGATGATCATAAGCTTGTTAGATAGTCCATGGGTGTTTCCGTCACCCAGAAGCGGAGTGCATTAGCAGGCTGAGGATGCTTAAGGCTGAGGGCCCTTTTTAAGTGTGGTCAGCGGAGGAGCGTAAATACTTTGGCAGTGGTCAGAGCTGCTGCATTATGTATTTTGCGGGGAACTAAACAGAGGCACTGTGGTCAGGCCACAGAGCTGTTCAAGCCCCTCACTCCCAGCAAATGCATTTCTCACCACATGACTGCTGGCTGTTTGGGTGCATTACATCTTCAGCAACCACTGTTATATGATCCCAGGCAGAGTGGTACAGGAGGAGAGTGTTAAGTGGAATACCTAGTAAGGCCTGCTCCACTTACTGTTTAGCCAGTAATATGTTTTGATATCCGTATGCCACAGATTGATAAATCTACCAGGGCTGATTTTTAGTGGCTTGTTTTACATTAGTTATGTAAATTAAATAAAGCTAAATTAAAATAAACAAATTTAAATGAAATGCAGATACCAGAAAGCATAAATCAAAATAGAATCTCATGTGAAAAGAAATGCTGAAATATAAGATTAAAGATGATCTGACCCTCACCTTACAATATTTACTAGTAGTGCCAACGTTATTAATGGAATAAACACATTTGCCCAGTTTGTCATATCAGATTTCATGTAGTTCCAATCTGAAGCACATTTACTCGACATGACTCCACAACCATAGTGCTCACATTCAAATACAGATATTAAAGTCCATTCAATTAATTTCTGAAGCAAATCACTCAAAACATTAAAAACTGGTAATACCAGCAATAGATCATCTTGGGCAGCATATGCTGTAGAGTTTAGAACAATGAATACCTGAACAAGCAATAAAATATATATATAAATAAAATCTATTTTTTTAATTTTCCCCATTGTGCACACTCCTCAAATGTAGGTGGACGACCGAATGTCGCAGCAATCCTCTGCAAAAACGAAAGCAGCTACATTGCTTAAAGAATAAATGCTTTCGGCTGAAGCCAAATTTGTCAACTCATACAACGATAACAACGATTTTGTTTGCAAATAACACAAATTAATCGTAATTTAAAAATGACATAAAATATTATATAGATTTATATAAAAATAATAAAGAAAGACATCCAATTTTATATAATATTTATATTAAAAACATTAAATATAGTGTTTATGTATGTTTATTCAAGCTTAAAATATTTGACACTTGAGAACTAACAATCTGATTATACAGAAAATTCATCATTTCTCAGTATAATCAGTATAACATAGTTTAACTCACAAGTGAAGACGTGTTTAACTAAGGCTGTTTCATCTTTCCCTATTTATTTACATTGGTCAATATCATTAGCTTCTTTTGTATCGGTATCAGTCAGGTCCTCTGCAAAGGGCCCCCAGGTAGAATGGGGCCCTCCAAGGGCCAGGACTGAAAGTCAGTGCATTGGTCTACAACGCTAGATGAGTAATTATTGGATGAATATTGGCAGAATAAATAGATTTAGATATTATCACTGGAAGCAATTTTGCCAAGGTAGAAAATACAGGCAGGTGTAATGAAGTTTAAACATTTAGACCAGGGCTCACAGAGATTGAAGCTGCACAGGGCCCAGAGACCTAGCGGGATGCTCCTGCACATGCACATGTGTGTCTGTGTGTGTGTGAGTGTACACGGATTCATTCACTAGGCTTGGCACATGTGAAAGCCGTAAGACGTAAGATTCTTCTGTCACACATCACTGCCCCAAGCACAACAAAGAGAAGTCAAAGCAAAGACACACAAAAAGACAAAGGGACGAGTGCATGGTTAAAATCTCCAGCAGGAGAGAGAGAGAGAGACGGAGAGCGAGACGAAACAGAGCCACATTACATCTTGATCAACAGATGACTGATCATATTGAGCGCTGGCCATCTTTCACAAGCCCATTGTTTGATGACAGAACGGCAAGTCGTCTGTGTGCATCCATTTCCCACACGAGACGCCCCCCGCCCACCCCAACACTCCCCCCACCCTCCTCCTCCTCCTCGTGCCCCCTCCTCCCCTCCCCCTGGGGCAGGTACATCAATAACGCAGGCGGCTGGCCAGTCGGAAGCAGGACAGGGCCTGCACTGCCCTCGGGGCTCCCGCCGCGCGCCCCAACCATTACAGCCTGCCCATCCGTCATCACCCCGACCCCGCCTGGGGTCACCGCCACCCTCCGACCAGCAACGGGATGGGAGCGTCCAGGGCCTACCTCTGCTCTCATATCACTCATATATAACACACTGCACTGTATGGTGTGCGTATCCAAGCCACACTGTAAAGCCAGTGTCATGCAGGTGATGTGTTGGCATAACTTACACAGACGTTTGAAAAAGTTTAATCCCTTCTGCACAAATGTATTGTTGATTTTCTAAGTATCCTCTATACATTTACATAACACATTTACAAAAGGTTTTTTACTGCACATTTTTGTAAAATCCACGAATTCATTAATTTTGCACAGGGTTGAATTTTTTTATAGTACCATTCATAAGTGTGACAATGTGCTCATTGTACAGGATGTGTAACCTTTTTCACTTAGCAAATCAGTGTCATTTGCCCAGGTGGCCAATCTTTTGCACAGAATTTTACTACATATAGAATCTCCCTACATATAAAGTGACAGTAGTACTCCACCCACCAAAAACATGGCTGTATTAACCCTCCTTGGTCCAGCAGGGCATATCGGCTTTAAAACATTTATCTATACAAAGCACAGAGGTTTTCTTATAGCTTGTTTAATTATTACAAAGGTATATTTTGATTTCATTCATGATATGAATTTGATGAGCTGCTTTTGTGTGTCTTTTACATTGAATCAGGGCATACACTGACAGGCACAACTCAAACATAAATAATTGTTCATCTATTACCCGTGAATATGAATTTTTCTTAGTTGTTATTTAATTACATAAAAATATGTTCCTATGAAAAGACATCATCTCAACAATATTATTCTTTGTATAAATCTATTTATTTCCATTTATATTTGCACCTGCATTACCTTACATACCACAGTTCTGTACTGCTTCTTAAAGCAAGGCTGAGAGTGCTGATGCTACATCTCCACACTGCAACACTCAAGTTGACTCCTGCTAGACTCAGCTCAGTGGGCACTGCATTGCTAATTGAATGTAATGGCCTGTAACTGTTGTGCAAAGGCTTTTCTGGAGTGAGTACAAGCCCTGCTGCAGGCCAACAGCTAACAGCAAGCCAGCAAGAGCAAGTTTTAGGCTGTGGAATAAGTTCAATGCTCAACAGACATGGGTAAGCTTAAACTCTGCATTCAATATTTCCCCTTTCATTTAAATTCCCAGTCCCTGTGAGGTCCATTTATAACATTTGTATGGGTTCACATACCAAAAACATTAATAATTCAGTTTTACATGATCGTTATCCAACCTCTGAACAGCCATTAGAATTAATCAGGATAAGACACGTATGTAAACGACCCCTGTTCTGGCTGTTCTCTATTGTGCCTTTTTGAAAAACCAGTTAAGGCTAAAATACCCCTGTTCTCTATGTAAGCTGATGAATTAAAATTTACGTTGGATGAATAGCCAGATATATAGTTGGGTCTTGTGACATCACATAAACAACACATTCAAAGTGAGATGCAGCACAGTTTCCACAAACTGCCTGTGTAGAATGTTCTACAGTTTTTATCTTACCATGAATGTAGCTGAACTTTCAAACACTGACACATAAGCAAGTCTGTTAAAGAGTAGATAATAGAGAAGATCATATAAACCTCTATTAGTCCCACAAGTGGGAAATTTGCTTTGTCACAGCAGAAAATGGACAGAACAAAGTTAAGAGCAGCAGAAATTATAAAAACATTAGAATAGAATAAAATACTTTATCATCAGAACAGTATATAATGTACACTATAAGGTTTAGGGGGCAAATAATTTTTCACATAGGGCCATGTAGATTTGGATAGTTTTTTTTTCTTAATAAATAAAATCATCACTTAAAAATGGCATTTTGTGTTTACTTGGGGTATCTTTGTCTAATATTTGAATTAGTTTGATAATCTGGAACATTTAAGTGAGACAAATATGTTATTATTTCACTGTAGATAGGAAGAATGTGTTTTGGATATCTACAAGTGAAAACCCAATAGACGCGAATGGGGAATGTGACGTCATTTGTACTAGGAATAATGAGGCTTGAGATATCTGTAAGGTTCATTGTAGATAGGAAGAACGTCATTTTGGATATCTGTAAGGTTTATTTTTACTAGGAAGAACTGAATTACGGATATCTGTCCTACATATCCAGTCTGGCTATTACATGTTAAAACGGCCTGCCAAATGCATGTGTTGTTTTTCCTCAGTTTTCCAGAAGAAAATGTCCCAGGCAGACTCCGAAACGCTCTACTCCTTGCCTGCTAAACAAAGTAAGTTACATCACACAAACACTGTCAGTCCCAGCAATAATGTGGAGCAGAGGCCAAGCTTGACTCCTCAATAAGAGTTAAATACCGGAAACCAGAAAGCCTGGGTTTGGTTCATACTACAGAAACTCAGGTGTCTATAGAAATACAGAACACGGCTCTGATATTACAGTATTGTCTGAGCTATAATGAAATAAAAATGGATGCTACACATTTAGCATGTTTTTCCTGTCTGCTAGCTTCCTGCTTTCCACCATTTTACAATGTTCAAATGTGAGCTAAAGGAAAATCACAAGCAAAAGCACGCCATATTATGTTATTTCTCCTCAACTCAACATATTTGTGAGTGGCCCCTGAAGAAATAGATTTTTTCACTTTCTGAAAGTTACAGGTAATTTGACCAGAGTTTCCCAATATTTTGCTTAAGATTGTATTTGTTGGTTGCATCCTGGTGTTTAATAAAACAACTTTGCAAGACCCCTGAACTAAAAGCATTTAGTTTGGCCCAAACAATACAAATGTTGCTTGAAATGGTCCTTTATTCACTTTATTCAAAATAAAATGATGGTGCAGATAATGTACGTAAATTTTTAATGGATTATGTTGCACTCATAGAACCCACTGAAGAGAGAGTTCTACAGATGCGCTCAGACTTGTATATGAATAAAATATGTAGTTTAACATGTTGTAAAAATGACAAATATGTGGAGTTTGTATGTACATGTACTCTGAGACATATATTTTCACTCTTCATAATACTGAACACTGGGCTTAAGCTGCAGCCAGGGGACGACGCAGCCACTCATGCACCTACGACACCTTCATGCCGTGCCAGCCGCCGGGGCTGGATGAACTGATCAAGCTTCAGGAGCAGGTGAAGACAGGCTCTCTCAGCATGGACGAAGCACTAGACAGGTTCAGTGACTGGCAGAGGCTTCAACGAGGGCTAGACTCCATCCAACAGGTGAGCAGTCACTACAGCATGTAGAGTTTAATACATTAAGTAGGTCTTTTACCAATCACACTTCAACTTAGATGTGGATTTAATAGCTCACCTTTAGCAATGAAGGCCATTATAAATGGCTGATCTATATACACTATATGGACAAAAGTACTGGGACCTGTTTTCAGGGTAGGGCTGGGCTCTTTACTTTAAGTGAAGGGAAATCTTAATGCTTCTGCATTTTGAACATCGCCATCATGCTTCCAAATTTATGGGCACAGTTTCCAGGAGAGCCTTTTCTATTCCAGCATGACTGTGCCCTAGTGCACAAAGCAAGCTCCATAAAGACAAGGTTGGATTAGTTTGGTGTGGAAGTCCTTGACTGGCCACACAGAGTCCTGACCTCAACCACATCCAACACCTTTGGGATGAACTGGAATAAAGCCCTTCTCGTACATCAACAGTGCCTGACCTCATAAATGCTCAACATAGACCAGCACAAATCCCCCAAGAAACACTCCATATATGGAACCCGTCATATATGGTTCAACTCTATATTAAAGTCTATGAACGTATTTGAATTCCCTGTTGAGGTAGTGGTCAGATGTCCCAGTATTTTTGTCCATATAGTGTAGGTGGAGTGAGTTCCGGTGGATATTCAAATGCAGTTCTGTGCTCGTTTTTTGGCTAATTCTATTTTTCAGACGAATTCTAAACCACAATCAGTAATTGTACACTTACACAGTGGCCCTAAGACCAAATGGGTGTATTTACTAGTTATGTATTTCTAATGAAATGGACAGTTGGAGTATAAACTCATTGTTTGTTCTAGGAGAAACTGCGGCAGTTACGGGCCAGTATAATCAACAACAAAGATGATGATGACAGTGTCTATGGTAAGTTCAGCTCCCTGGCATTTAAACCATATGTTACTACATAAAACTGTTTTTAAATTTGATAATAACAAGTACATCTGCCTTCAGTAATACAAATCGTATTTTATGAATATCAACATGCAGTCACATGCGAAAGCCTGCTTTGAACAGTCCTAGTTGATGAATAGGGTTGCACATTTTGCTGTAAATAAGAAACAGTAATTTCTATACTTACATATATTTGATATCAAATATGAGACCTCTTATTTAGAAGATATTTTCAAAACCTCAATGATGGCACACATGTGATTGTACAGTTATTATTGCATGACACACAGTCCTATTTGCCTAACTGTTAGGGTTCCACACTGAGGCCAGGAAGTTGTGGGTTCAAATCCCAAGAATGGTAGTGGCACCGTCTCCACACACTGCTCCCTGGCGCTGTGCTGCCCACTACTTCACTTGGTGAATGGCATAAAAATGCAGAGGAAGAATTTCGTGGTGTTCACACTGTGTGTGTTCACATATGACAGAATTGTCACTTTCACTTCTTTTATAATAAAATTCTGAATCTACTGGTTAGAACACTGGTGTGAAACTCCAGTCCTGGAGGGCCGTGGTCCACATCTTCTGGTGATTTCCCTGCTCAGAAACACCTGGTTCACCTTGCCAGTTCAATTTCAGGTTAAGTGAATGTGTTTGAGGAGTAGAACCATCATACTGTACCAGACACCGGCCCTCCGAGACCAGAGGTTGACACGCCTGGCTTAGAAGGTTTGGAGGACTGACTAACTGAAGCAGATACTGGATGATTATTATAAACACTGGCCTTCCTACAGTAGAGATATGGAAGGGATTATGATACATATTCGCACGAATAATAATGTTTTATTTATTTGTTTGTATTTATTCTATTGTCACTGTTTTTATTTATTAAAGATAAATCACTTAATATATATTTGCCGTGCCAGCCGTATAGAAGAGTATATTTGCACAGTACTGTTCTAGCCTACATAATAGTGGAGCTACAGCACTTATCTGGCACAAGGACTTCCAAGTTTGTCTTTGATGTGTTTAAACATTACCAAAAAGTAAGTAAGTGTAGTGTTAAAGTTTTAATTGGAGTACCATCAAAAGACTTATTCTCCACCGAAAATGGTGCCTGTGTTCTTCATGTAGTGCAGTGATGAATCAGGGTGAGAACAGAACTTTATCATTTGGGAAAACATTCTTGGTGTCGAGATGATAGATCCCTCAATACGAGGATTACACAGAAAATATGAAAGAGCTGGTAGAAAGTGACCTTGTGAGGAAAAGTGAGTGTGGAAAAAACAACTGGGCAAGGACTTCAGAGTGTGCTAACCAGCCTCTTCTTTCTCTGACAGATAAAATCAACATTGTTCATCACACGCCATGTAAGTGCCTCGCTGCTCCTCTTCTGTATGCTAGAGTGGAGAATATCTCCTTGGGTGGTTATTTCATCTCTGCAGCAGCAGCATCAGTAGCCTCCTTCATATGCACAGCAGTGTAACTCCTAGCTCTCAAGGGAGCAGATAATGAGGAGGTTCACACACCCTCAAGGCCTCACTCTGGGTGATGTGTTTGAGAGGTTGAGTGTGTGTGGTACCACACACACTTTTAAATGCATATACTCTTTGTGGTGCCATATTGCTAGTTTATATATCTATGTACTCTGCCTTTAGTGGCCTTTAGTGGGTTTCAGTGGCTCAAACTTAACATTCAAAGTATCTAAAGTAAATGAGCATGTCTTTGTTGTCCTGTAGTAATGTTTAAGAATAACCAGGTTTTTTTGAGGGGAAAAATGTGTAAATACATACTGTGTAAAAAGTTTATAAATTATATATACAGTCACTGACAAAAGTCACTTAACCATTTCGTAGAAACACCTGCTATTAACCTGACTTTTAATTGATCAATTGGTTTCAGAAATAGCCCATATGAAAACTAAAACCCTCCCAAATTATGTTTAAGGCACTAAAATAAATGTGTTTTACTGAAAAAAATCGTTATACATATATATAATAGAGGAAGGACTTGAAGTGGACACACATGCAGGAGATTTATTTGAAAACATAAACAATGAATAACTATGCAAAATAAGTAAATGAGCAGTCATGTAGGTCAGATATCCTTTTTATGTTTTTGATATCCGTAATAAGAGTTGGGGAAACTGACGTCATTTGTACTAGGAAGAATGACGCTTGAGATATCTCTATTGTTAATTTTAGATAGGAAAAACGTAACTTTGGATATCTTTAATGTTTATTTTTACTGGGAAGATCTGAATTACAGATGTCTTAGGTGCATATTGACTACAACATTTTAAAATGGCCTGCCATAGCAGTTAGCAATTCAGAGGTTAATACAATTTTGATTGTGTTGGTATTAAAATAGGACAGTAGGTAATGTTGTCCAAGAAGCCTATTTGTAATTACTTGAAATAGGGCCTGGCAATATGGAAAGATATAATGTCACAATGATCAAAGACTTTTCATGCATAAAATTGACAAAATTTGCTGGTTAAAAAACTGCTATCAAAACAAAATATTTCTATGAAAATGCTCAAATGTATCTATTACAGTAAAAAAATGCTTTAAACATGGCTCAGACAGTTAAATTATAGAATCATTCAACACGGAAATAAAACCATACATATATACATATATACTTATATACATATACATACCGAGTCCCGATCCGATTGCGATCATTTGCGCTATATTGGCTGTGATGTCCTGCACCTTTCCCAGCAAGACCCCCAACTCCAGGTTGCTCCAGGAACACTGCCCCCTGTATAGAATAGAAGTTGCCTTTATCCAAGCTACAGCTAAATGCTAATGTGTCTAAGTGGGTGTTTTACTGTAAGACTAACAATCATTTTCATTCTGGTCAGCTGTGAACACAGACGAATGCAGGAGAAGGAGCCAGCAACTGGAGACTGACTTTTACAGTAAACCCCTCAAAGGACAGCATGTGAGTTAAAAAAAAAAAAAAGTTTCAGGAACACTCAGCTTCCTATCAAAGCCCAAAGCGTTAATCTACACACAGCTGTTAGCTAATTGGCTACCTTCCACTTCATAATTGTTGTTTATATCTCCTGACAATGCATACAAACATGATGTAGCTCAACTGATGTTCAGATTCAAATTTGCTCATTATTCATTTTGCAGTCCAGTCTTCTTTGGAAGGCAGACAAACGATAAAAGTGAGTATGATTCAATACACCTTTATAGCTAGTAAATCGGCATGTGGCATTTTGGTTTGGAATAAAGAATAAATGAAACTCCTGAATGCTACAAATTACTATGTAACCATGTCTTTAGAAACTGTGGTAGGATAGCAGTAGATGTTGATACAAACTGTGGATAATTTGAGGATAATGGTTCTTTCCTTTTTTTAAGCTGTCTCATCCAATGGAAGAAGCCATCTGATGACCCAATGTCAAGAACCTGCTCTACTATAATTTAAGCAATCCTAAACAAATCGTAATATATTAATATTATTTATCTCAACACTCAAATCTGTTTTCTTTTAATGATTTTATTCTTTTATTTCTTTATTCTTTATTACTTTCACTTTTTTATTTATTATAAACATCCAGTCCGATTAGTTTAGGATACGAACAAGAAAGCAATTCTATCCTAGTTTAGGATATGAGCAAGAAAGTAATTCACAAAGTAATTCTGAAAATAATTCTTTTAAATAAAACGATATTTTCTTTTGACTGTAAATGTTGTTTTTTTCTTTCCATTCTTCTGTCTTGCTCCATTTATCAGATGGACATTTTGAAAATATTTCGGTGTCTTGCAGACACACTTTTCAGATTAAATCCATGCCATATACAAATGTCCTCATGGGGGTGCAATATTACCAGATATGTGGATCAGGTTACAAACCACAGCTCAGTCTGGATTAATTCCCAGGCCGTTTTGACAGACAGAAAGGGCTCCCACACGCCCCCCATTTTCCCAGCAGACTCCCCGAGTGCCAAACGGATCACTGATTGTGTGTAAAGACACATACTAGTGTCTCTGACTCTGCTATGGTGGCGTCTGGGGATGGCTAAATCGGCTCTGCGGTGAAGGGGCAAGGCACCGTGTGCTGCGTAGCTACTGCTAACCCGGTCCGCCTGCCAAAGCTAGCAGCTGGACACGTTTGCATGATCAATCATGCTCTTTGTGAATAATATGTATTAAAGCCCCCGCGCTCCAGCAGCAGTTTTCGCCTTTGGAGATGATCCGGCTCCAGTAGCCCTGGTGGCATTTGCAGTGCAGGTTTTTTGCCCATCACCTGCTGCTCTGGGAGCAAGGAGGGCTTCCTGATCCTAGACTGCATCCAGCTTTGCCATGCCCTCTCCACCTTCATACATATTCCCCAGTGCCTCAAACTCAAGCAGGCCATGTTAGAGAGTCCTCCATGTATGATCTAAATCAGGCCACTTCAAAGGGAACTATTGTCTCTTGCCAGATTCAGAATCGCTTGTTGTTTATTTTTGCCTAAATGATTAAAATGAAAGACCGCTTGTCCGTGGTCTCTTATGGAATGATGCCACAGGAGTTCCTACTTTACTCAAGCTGGGAGAGAGTTGATAAAGCCCACATAAAAGATTAATTCCTCCCCAAAGTATAAAGCTTTATCAGAGGGAGCGGAGGGCAGGATTAGAATGCAGATGCATCAACAATGCTGTCATAAAAACCTCAAACTGATAAAGATCCGGTGCAGCTGAGGCTCGCTCCGAAGAGTCAACAGGGGCCCTCAGCAACCCAGACAGCGAAACATGATTTGCTTGCCATTTTCCAATTTAAAAAACCTTGACTGGCCTCCACTAACAGACCCTTCCAGAAGCTTGCCGGGAATGCACTAGTTCAGGTGGATGGAAAAAGGCAGAGGGCAAATACAGGTATTTGGATTGGCTTTTGGTGAATTCCCAGTGACATTCAAGCACACACGCGGACACACGCGCACGCCCCTCTAGCTCAGTCTCCATCCTCCGGATTAAGGCTCAGAATTATGCACAGCTGCTCCCCTTTCTGCACCCTGATAAAAATCGGGCAATTTCACAGTCAGTGGCATTCTTTCATCCCCTAATCCCCCGGCATGTGTACAGTATACGTGACCCTCCCCAGGAAAGGGCTGCGGCCCCGGTTGGGGCACCTCCGGTCGGGGAGAGAAGGTTTTGATTGAGGGGCTCCTTGTTCAGAGGAACCAGGCTGCAATAAATGGAGCACATTGGGTTTATATGACTGAGCCCTTCCTACAACACTCTTACAAATAAAATCTAAATTGTTCTTGGCTTGGATATGCAGCTATAAGGAAACATCAAACTGGTATAGAACCTTCACATTGTTCCCGCATCACATTTGCAAAAGATCCATCCATGTAAAGTTTCTTGAGGGAGGCAACACAGATTCATTATGAAAAAAAAAATGTGTTTCTTCCATCGCTGCAAAGTCTTGGCATCTTTAATGATATTACATAAGAGTATAGGATACTATTCAGAGGGTGCATGCTCTAATGTGAGTGAGGAGAACCAGAAGATATTCATATCTGGATATGATAACAGAACACTTCTAAACTATGCGCAGAATTAAATTTACTGCTACAAAGATTTACAATAAAAACATAGAGGCAAACAGGTTGGAACTTGCAAAACCGTTCAGCCTAATATAAGCACAAAGACAGCGAAATGGTAACATCATCTAGAATGAATAGAGCTGTTTGTTTGAACCAGGCTTACACCAGAAATGAGCTCAAATTAATCAGAAGAGCAAACCACTTACCGTATAGATGCTATGCGTCTTTAGGGGTTTTGAAAACATGTGCATTAGGCAGTCGCTAATGGTGTGGCATCTTGGTTCAGAGTGTTTGTAGTGGCAGGGAAAAGGGCTGGAGTGATTGCCAATCAGTGCACATAAGAGCCAGGTGTTAGGCTGGCCTGTGCCTTAATAGATGTTTACTTGGATTCTGCTTCTCAGGCTCGACTGTGCCTGTCAGTATTCATTTGAGTGACAGAACAAACAGAACATGCTATATTTCTAGTACAGTATTATGGAGTGTTGCTGTACCTGCAACTGCCTGCCCTCTTATGATTTTCATGACAACCTTCACTGTTTATCCTAAAGATGGTCTAGTTTTTGTGTTCTGGCTTTAGTGTTACACATTATGAACCTCTTTCACATTCCACACTATTAGGAAAATCAGTTTACAGCATAACAATGGTAACAACATGAATTCCAATTACAAGAATAGCAATAACAATATGCTACAACTGCTGCTACTACTGATAATAATAATAACAATAATAATAACATATGGCACAGTGTAATAATATAACAGACATTAACAAATCATTGATACAGAAACAGATGGAATTCTCAAAAATGTTTTTTTAGCTACCTGCTAGATAATTAGCATAGTCATGATTATAGTCATTTCAGTATAGTCATTTCATTTCCCAAAATTTTTTAAATAATTGAAATAACTGATTATATACCTACCTATAATAGAAGCCAAAGGACAGTTCATCTGTTCAGGTTTTTATCAACGGTAACTAGCCGTTTGTTACAGATGCATCAGAGACAGAGTAGTTTGGAAAACTCAGGACTGTTTCTGTATAGCTTGACACTTTCCCAGTAGCTCTTTATATCCCACACACATTTCTACAACAAAACAACTGTTGTCCAACATCCGTTTTCAACAGGAAAACAGTGTACACATCAGTGCTTTGGTGAAACAAGCTCATGAGATGCTAATTTGAACTTCTCCTTTGAGGTTCTGATATGAGACCTGTAATGATGTGCTTGAAGTTCTGCATGCAGAGCTGCAAGGGTGGCAGTGTAATATGTTTTCAAGGATTTTGCCCTTCATCCTACTCGGATATCTCCAGCTGGGCTTCTGTTTCTGCCTGTGCACTGTGTGTAAGCCCGATGTGTGGGTGACGGAAGGCCAGGGTGTACCCCTTGAAAGATTCACCAGTGCACTTCTGAAGAGTTCCCCGTCACCCGGGCATCTCCTCTGGTGCAGCTATTCAAGCTTAGCGAAGCCCATCCATGTCTGGCTATGCCTTGCCGGTGTCCTCCCCTTGAGAAACCCACTCCCAGAAGGGAGAAGTAGCATCTGCTAGCATCAGAGGGCGAGGGTACACGGGGCAACCGTGGCCCCTACAGGCCCCTCATCCATCTGATCGGGGGCCAAATGAGGCCCCTGGGGTGTGAGCTGTACCCCTGTGTCCATGGCCCTGGAGATTTTGGGCAGATTAAACTTGTGCTATTCACTGCAGGGCTTTTGTGCTGCAGCGCCCAGGCGAGGTCAAGCTGTCTGCGGCCACAGGGATGCGCTAATTCCACCGCAGGTCAGCGGCTCTGCATTTTCAAGCAGCGCCTAAAAGGTCACATCCATCACAGAAGCCAAATGAGCGGGCATTATCGTCCCGGTGCAGTCTAAGTGACCCCCCCCCCACAAAGCCGGCGCTCCGTCTGAATCAAAGACAGAGTTGATATACAGTGAAGGCTTATGGCTTTATCTTTTATCAACACTTCAATGCTTCCAAGAGGGAGTCGAGCCTTTGAAGCTAATGGTTCTGTTTTCATAAGGATGTTTTGACTGCTCAGTCCTCAAAAAAACCAAAAAAGGATCATCATATGTTATTTTGTATTGGGGTGTTTGATTTACCATATTTTTGCAAGAGTCTTTGCGCTTGGACAAACACTGTAAAGCACAGAGAGGTCAATAGCAGCACATATTCATCATTAATAAATGGCTGGCCTGGTTTCAAATCTCATGGATGCTCCCTTTCTGTAGGCATGTTTCACAGTGCATGGGGTGCCAGAATTGAAAGAATATGTGATAAGTTTTCAGCACTCTGTCTTTATAATCGTGCCAAGAGAGGTTTGTCAGGTTAAATGTCACGATTCCTAAAACTAATCTCATTATTGCAGTTATGTATGAGATATGTGAATAGAAAGGGGGCACGCAAGGCTAGGATTAAAATATATGCTGACAAATAACAGACAAGTGCTGCCATTTATAACACAATATGAAGGTCTTGTGAGTTCGTCCAAGTTCTTTTAAGGGTAGGTAATGTTGGGCCGCAAATGAAAACCCAGTTCTCAGCCATGGCATTTGAAAAAGCAGCAACAAGGGAAAAATGTGCGCTGGGTCCCTGAACCTGCAGTTCCTGGAAAAAAACTTAAACTGCTATACAACCTTTGCAATATGTGGAGTTTAAAACTTTAAAAAGAGTCTTTGTGCACACACAAGTCTTTTGCAGTTTTTTGTTAGTACTTATCCACTAAAAGTTTCAGATGGAAAAAATAAGAAACAGGTTTGATGCACTGCAGAACTGTTTTTTTTGTTCTACAATGACCAGTGTATGCCCTTAAAGATGAAAACCACACAATATGGAATGATAGCAACGTCTCCTTGCTCCACTCACCAGAAACAGCATTGCTGCTCCTCGCTGCAACAAAAGAGATTAATTGTTCCAACACGTGCAATAATTGCTTGACTCCATGCCCAACCAATAGAGTGCACAATGTCAGTCCATAGAGTAATCAAGTTGATTTGGCATGCACTGGCTTGCATACATCGTGCCATAAAGACATCATCTTATGCTGCACAAGAGCTGCCTGCAATCTTGCCTTGAGGGGTTTCCTGTGCCAGGGAAGTGGTGTAAATAGGGGCTGGGGTATTGACTAATCAGATAGGAGGGTGTGCCTGAGTTCTTTCTGTCAGCATTATGACTATAAGTGGACTATTCACTAAAGGGATATATGCAAACATGTTTGTATGTGTACGCAGATGAGGCAAACGTGTTATACTGGGGTTTTGTCACACATAATAACATTAAAACCACCTGCTTAATGTTCTGTAGTTGCCTTTGGTTGCTTCATGCTACTGAAATAGCTTTGGTCCATTGAGACACATGTTCTACAAGACCTCTAAAGTAGTGCTGTGGTATCTGGCACCAAGACATCAGCAGCAGATCCTTTAAGGATGCAAGGTTGGGCCTGCATGGATCAGGCTACTTTGTCCAGCACATCCCACAGATGCTCAATTGGCCTGAGATCAGGGGAATTTGGAGGCCAAGTCAGAACCTTGGCTTCTTTTCTGTGTTTCTCAAACCTTACCTGAATGATTTTTGCAGTGTGGCAGGACTTCAAGTGGTTTACTTAGATGTTTAGGAAGGTGATATGTGACATCGCAAAGTTTACCAGGAGAATATTGGCCAGAGCATCACCCTGACTTCTCTTTTTCCCATAGTGCAACCTGGTGCCATCTCTTCTTTCGGTGACAATGTGTTCTACATTAGAATGGACCATCCATCCATTCATCCTTTCATCCATCCATCCATCCATCCATTCATCCATCCATCCATTCATCCATCCATCCATTCATCCATCCATCCATCCATCCATCCATCCATCCATCTATTAGGGGTGGAGGAAAATACAAATACTGTATTTGGAAAGGCACAAATAACGTGTTTTTTATGAATACCGTATTCGGACAAATACTTGTATTCAAAAATATTTGTATTCGAGAACCCCCCTAACCCCCCACCCTCAGTCACACACTCGCGCGGTTTGGGCACTCACTCTGCAATCAGAAAGTCGTGGGTCGATCCTCCAGACTGCAGGAACTTCTGAGGTACCCTGAGTAAGTACCGTCTCCACACACTGCTCCCCGGTACACTCCCCACACACTGCTCTCCACACTCTGCTCCCTGGTACCGTCTCCACACATTGCTCCACACGGGTGCAGAGTTCATGGCTGCCCGCTACTTCACTTGGTGAATGGGTTTAAATGCAGAGGAGGAATTTCGTGCTGTTCACACTGTGTGCAATGGTGTGTTCATGTGTGACCGATTGATCACTTTCACTTTTAGATATTCCATCTCGCCCACACCCACTCACATGATTAATTTCAGGAGTAGATTCAGGGGGACGGAGTTTGCGCGCTGCCTTGTGAATTTTACTTGAATACAAATACAAATGTGAATAATTTCCCCTTTTAACAAATACAAATACAGATACGAAAAGCAGCCGCTTTGCACACCCCTAATATGTAGTATATGAAAGCACTAAAATTACAACAAATACAAACAACATTAATTAAGTAAATGGTGGTTTTATGTATGGCAAAGACCACTTTCCTCATAGAAGCCCAGTTTTAATAAGCTTCATCAAAAACCTGTTTTGGCTCTTTTTACTTCAGTAGATTAAAACAGCTGTGTTGCCTACAGAATTGTATTAATTAACCCAGTGACTTTTTATGAAAACACTTTTTTTGTTTTTGATATGTTTGACTTCTTTCTTGTTTGTTCGCATTTATTCTAATATTCAGCTGTTTTTGCTAGCAGCTGATATAAATGACTTCAAACATTTTGCACAGGTGCCTAAGACTTTTGCAGAGCA
>JBBMFX010000011.1:12649612-12661901 GCA_037832545.1 Rhabdalestes septentrionalis
ATCTATCTATCTATCTATATATCTATCTATCTATCTATCTATCTATCTATCTACCTATCTATCTATCTATCTATCTCTCTATCTATCTATCTATCTATCTCTTTTTGCTATATATGTCTCTTTCTCTCTGTCCTTCTCTGTCTCTTTTACTCATCCAATATGATGAACATGCTGTCAGTGCAGAGGGATCAAAGCTTGGCAAAATGTGAAACTTCAAAAATTACTTCTCAAAAGCTAATTTTATTGCCTGAAAAAAAGAAGGAATGAAATCTGTGAGGAATAAAACGATTGGGATATTTTCCCAGTTCCTCTGAGCCTGAGGCAGCTCTAATGGTTTTTCTCCACTCGGATGCAGGTGAGGAGAGTCTCATTCCAGCTGAATCACGTCACACCCCCTGGCCCTCCTCCCCACGCAGGTGCTCAGCCAATCAGGGAGCCCATTGCTGCTGGACGTCCGCCATAGTGTTATTAAAACCTGCAGGCGTGCTGAACACAGCTTCGACACATCGCCCTCCAGTGCCGCAAGGAATTAGAAAAACCACGAAAATACTCTCCAAAGAAATGAAATCATAAAAAATGAAGCCAAGGGAGGAAAGAAGCTGACAGTTTTAGTATGAAGAGGGGAAACCCAGAGCACGGGGCATTGCTCTTTCACCTAATCACCACTGCTAATGGGATCAGTCATTAAAAGCAAGCAAAATGGCTGAGCAACTAAGTGATGGGTGAAGTTCGAAAGAGCTGCATGCTTGCAAACTAGCTTGCTAGTGCGCAAATGTCACAAAGGTCCATTTCCCGGACACCTCCCTCCGGATTAGCACGCTCAGCCAGTTCTGTAGGTGTTTTTCCCCAAACTTGTCTCAGATCCCTCAATATATCTCCCTTTTTGTTTAGTTTTTTGGTTTTTTTGTTAATGACAGTGTGCTAATGTTCCCCTGGTACCACGCTTGGTGCATTAGCTTTGATAAGCTGAGTTTTTCTCACCTGCAGCCAACGGCGCGGCGCGCTTCCACCAGGCACCATATGCAAATTATTATTAATGGTGATTCATTTACTTAGTGTCCTGTGCCAATCTTCACTATTAGGAGGGGGAAAAATGGCGAGAAGAGCGAAAAACAACCCCATGTTGGGGTTTTAAACTCCCCCCAATATCACCCGGTTTCGAGGTTGCTAGGCGACACCCAATCGGAAGCCGCTGTGCCACGGAGGCTGGCGCCAGCTCGGTTTGGCGCAGGTGGAACGCATATGGAACAATGGCCCATCTGGGTGTGCCAGCGGCACCCATTTTAATCACACCGTTGCCACGGCACTGGGCTGATGGAGACGTCGAGTGGACTGCTGGGAGGTGGCCAGACCTTGACTGAATCCCAAATGGCCCACTTTTGGACATATAGGACATATTTGGGCACACCAGTAACCCATGTAGTTCTCTATATAGGGAACAGAGAGGTTTCAAGAACTAGCCCCTTTTGTTTAGTGCCCAGCAGAAAAGGATAGAGCATGTTAATGTCTGAGATGAAGGGCTAATGACACAGCGAGACTTCCTATTAAATACCTCACTGACACTGATTCGATCCCCTTGTTAGCCTGAGAGGAGTAACATAGTAATGCTTAAACACCAGTCCAGTTTCAGTCTCTGTGAACGTCTAGTTCTGGATTTCTAAAAGAGACTGTACTGGGCATGTTTAGAGGGAGTGCTACGCGGCTGCATCCCAATTCCATGGCTAAAATGTATGCACAGGCATACACTGCAACCGCACTGCTACTTCCCAACTCTCTCCTGCATCAATTGCTGCCTAATGCTAATGCTAACTCTAGCTCTAATGCTATGGAAATTGGAAGCACGTGTGCCTAATGAATCAATCATCCAGGGCACCTTATCAACTGAAGCACATTTAGCGCAAGCAGGCCTAGCGCAGGTTAATTAAAACACAAAAGCCGGGGGGGTGCGGGTCTGGCATCCGTCCCTGCCCAGTCTAAGCCTGTTTCTGCCATGCTGGGGAAGAGGATTTGGGGCTAAGGGTGTAATTTTAAGCCCCCCTCTCACCAAACCCACCAACCCCCTACTAGGCTCTCACACATACATAAATAAATCAACTCATTGCCTCTCTCCGCACCTGCCCCATTTAAACTGATGTTTGTCAACTGCTAGCAAAGACTTCAAACTAGAAAGTGATCTCGGAAAACTATGTATGTTCATTTAGTCAGCTATACATCTGGTTTCAAGAATGCAAAGCAGGGGTGAAATAGCCTCACATACTAAAAAAAATACAGAATAGTACGTGAAGAAAATCAACCTGCTATAACCAAGCTTTCACAGGTGGTCCCCAAATGTTCCTGTTTGATGGGTGTTTTAAGTAGGGCAAAGGGATATACTATATATGTATATAGTTTATTTATGCACAAAGCAACATTACAGGCAGTATATAGACACTACACCGTCTTTACATACCATACACTTCCCTTCTTGTTTTCTAGTGATTTAGGGGTTAAAACAAAACTATTCAACACCAAATGCACTTTCGTTTAGATGAGCTCACCACATATATCGCATTTTGTCCTAATCAGCAGTCATCACTGAGATATCTGGAAATCACTTCCAGAACTTACTCTCCATGATGAGGGGGCTTTCAGTTAGGCATAAAGCGTCCCCATCATTAGCCTCACCACAAATCACCCACTTTCTGCCAATGATAAAGTAATTCTTCAAACTATTAAAGTTACATCAGGTAAATTAGGAGCTTAGGACGCTGATCAAAGGAAGCAGGACGCACTCGCATGAACAGACCGGCATGCAAGGCACAGACGCTCGCGGACGCCAAATGTGTGCACACTCAGAGAACATTTCTTTGTGCGTCCCCGGGGATACTGCTGTGAGAGTTTATACGCAGGGGGGTCATGAACTGCACAAGTTTTAATTAAGTCGGCACTCTTGGCACAGTAATGCGGGCCTACCACTGAGCTCCATTAGACATGTACTCAGAATTACGTACACAAACCCAGCCCAAACCCAGCATCTATGTTCGCAACAATACCTGACTGAAATGTGCACGCTCTTACACAACACACAACTGCTGCATAAAACAACACAGGAACTCATCCTGCCATGTAGGTCAACTGGTGCACAGGAGGCTCTGAAAGGCGATTATTGGTTCACAATTATTCTGAGTCAAGACTAAAAAAAACACTGTCCTTGTCTTTTGCCCACAGATCAAGACCCATATTCAAAAACAGCTGTGGACCAAGGATCAGATTCCTCTTTTTTACTATGACTTTACATACTGGAATAGATTAGGTCAGCATGCCTAATCTGAGAAGTGTCATGAGTATGGGCCTTCATCGTATTACCAATGAACTGACTGATTTGTACTATACAGTTGAAACACCATTTAAACAATAATGCCAGTCTGCATAATAATAAATGTAAGCATTGTTTTTCTAGTCATTAGATGTCTCACTGAAATATATTGTTTTCATGCACCCGATATGGAAATTGCTTCTACCGAACTGTAACAGCAGCATACTATTAGCAAAAGCACAATATTAGAACTCCTTTTCTCATTTTTCATTTTATAGATTTGTTTAGAAATATTTTCTTCACAAAACCACATACAATGCCCTCCAAATCATAGAGAAAGCCCTCACTTTGGAAAATCATAATGCTATTTTCTTCTCATTTTGTCTGCTTTTTTTTTTCTCACTAGAGTGGACCCAACAAAAATGGTCATACTGAATATAAATTAACTACAAATCACAAGCCTAGAAGGCCCTGAGTGTTCCCTGCTGAGTTTAACTTAGCTACTCCTTCACAATCCGAAGAAAGCTGAAAAGTGCCGTTCTCAGTTTAGCTGTTATTTTGAGTAGAAGGATTTTTTTTTTTTCATGAATGTGAAAACACTGCCCTTGAGAGGGGTATAGTAATGATGGATACAGTTACAGCGTTACTTTTGCATGCCGCCATAATCTCAGTATGCATATTCTTCTAGCCTTTTCACCATCTGCAGCCACAGCCGGAGGGGGAGAGGGAGAGGCAGTACAGTGAAGGCATTGTACACCCGGACGAGGGAGGGGGGGTCTAAGGTGGAAAAGAGGAACGAGGCATGAGATCCAGCCAAGTCGATTAAAACACAAGCGCCGGAGAAACATACAGCTTTTTAGAAAACGATGTGAAGGTAGTGCTGGTGAAGAAAGGGATCTTGTGAATAAAAGGACCCTTATAGTGTTTCAGCTAATACATCTTTAGACTTGATACTTAATCTACATAGAACTGATATATCCATGCTGCATCCACAAAAGCTGTACTTTATAGGAACAGTTAAGTAGGAGAATAAAAAGAATTGTTTTTGTTTCCAGGTAAATAATCAATTCAGTTCAAAAGTCTTGATTCTACTAAACTCTGCTTACTAATATTTTATAGATTCGTTTGGTTCAGGGAATATATCATTTGAATAATAATATCATAAAGTAACGTGAAGAGCATTTCGACTGAGCTGTAGAAAATGCAAAATTTTGCTTCCTACATCTGCAACCCACAATCAAAAACTAGAGTTGAAGTGTGTGCAAGATCTACACTGAGACTCCCACTAAGCATAGTTTTCAAATGTTTTATGCCTCATGTTTTACACAAGAGAGAAATCAGATACAGGTTTCAAATGTTCATTTTGTTAGTTTTTCAGTTTTACTGTTTTGCCAACTACTCCAGTTAAGAGTGGGTTACTCATGCTAGTTCATACAACATGTGGTTGCAGCATGAATGTCTGTATAACTGTATGAGGGGGAGAACTCTGAGAACTCGGCCTGGATTCTGGAATGCTTCTACCTTAAGTGAGAGGAGCAGACCCTCCCCTTGATGAACAGAGATCTAATGGGATTTGACTGAGGAATGGGGAGGACATGGAGGGGGGGGGCATGATAAGAAAACATCATTAAAAGGAAACAAAAGGTAGAGATGAGATGGAAATATAGAGGATATTGGATTGGAAAGAGGTGGAGCTTCAGGCATGGTTCTCCTCTCAAACTTTTGCTGTCCTAACTATATTGTATGCATGTAAATGTTCACAATGTTGGAGTAGCCCGGTATTTTCAACCTGTGTTGTTTGGAAGCGCTTAAGAAATAACCTGCAGCTCGGCAGTATTGCAGTCTAGCATATAACTCACTTTTATGTAGCAGCTCTAAATCAGCTTCTTCCGTCGTTCCATCCATAGACTCATCCATCCATAGCTGAACCACCACATCCACAAGAACTATCTGGAAACAAAAAAAAAGTAGACGTCTGGCAAATCTGGCATTAATATAAGATCTCCAGCTTCTTCCACATGTCAGACATGTCAGTGAGTCAGTTCCCAGACATAATAACAGTTAACAAACACTCGACAAGCTCACACTGCTGACACAGACACTGCAGTGAACCATTAGCGCAGTCTGTACTTTTAGCACAGCAATCCTTTACCCCAATGTTTATAAATATGTGGAATCTTTGCTGTTATATATTTAACGCAAGTGCGACGTGTGACCAATAAAGTTAATATAGTATTGTGTATATTATTTTCATATCAGATAAGTGTAATATATGAGGCACTGGTCCTCGGCTAACTCCTCTTCATTAGCCGTACAGTAAATATGCAACATGCAAATATTTCCTTTCAAACAAGTTCCTGACATTGGGGTGAGAGGAGCCCACTATAGGCTGGGAATGGGCTTTTAAGGCCATTTCCTGTGTGCAGCGTCCATCATTGCTCTCCATCTCACGCCGTTCCCGCTGTCAGACATTATTCATCGTATAATGTTGTGCTGGGCAGCGCCCCAAAACCCAAAGCAGCCATGGGGAGAGAAATGTGGAGAGTGCAAACACCCGATGAACACTTCATTCTTTATATTTGCGTGGAAGGGAAGAAGATAGGACGAGGTGGAGGGGCTTCTCTTTGTTCCAAACTTGTACACGTGTTTGAAAATGTTGACAGTTATGCCTAGAAGTCGCATACTAGGAAAAGTTAACCACGCTAATTGTTTCCAGACTTACATCTGAACGAGCTCGCAAATAGTATTTTTCTAAAAATGCCTGAAATAACTTTGCTTGATATGTGGTGGGACTGGTCAAGTTCAACCAAATGCTCAGTGATTAGCCCCTTAAACGTCTTTGTGTGGCCACATTCTGAGCCTCGTTTCTCAGGAAAGTATGTGGAAAGTAAAGTGAAATTAATCATTAGTAAGTTATAGGAGCAATAAATGTGCGGATAGTCCCACGAAAGTTAACAATTGCTTGCAATAAAACCACAAAGTAACTAATGATTATATTTTAGAGAATCCTTGCTGGGTTCATTAGTAAACTGAAAATGACTGCTGCATTGATGCTTTAAGTTTTCTTCAAGCAATGAAATGAAAATAATGTACACATTTGAATGGAGTACCATGTTTTCATGTTTTTGTTCATGTTCATAGGTCTGCAGCAGGTCCTGGGCTCCACTCCTGCTTTTCGGTGCAGCCCAGTTCTAGCCATGGATAGGCCTCTGGGGCTCTGGTAGGGAGCGGTCCGGTGGGGTAGGGGAGCGGGGATTGATGGTGATTGCTTTAGCATGTGAGGCTGCAGGGGAGGACACTGCTTTAGACAGCCTGCCTGGACTGGGGTTAGCTAAGGTGAGAGGCAGAGAGGCAAGACGCTTTGTCTGGCGCTGCGCCCACCTGCAAATAAAGTCATACTTACACAGGACTTTCGGGTTCAGCCTCGTCCAGGGGTTTTTGTCGAGTGCTTTTGTAAGACGTTTGGCTGCATTTCTGCTATACACACTTACAGGTCCATGGTGCCAAAAAGGCTTCTTTGGAGCAATGCCATAGACAAAACACTTTTGGTTCCCTGAAGAACCTTACGAAGGGGTGATCCGGCAAAATTCTAGCATGAGGAAAACTACATTTACTTCCGTTTTTATGTTTTTAAATGGGCACATTTACACAAATCAACCTGCTCAGCCTATGGAATTTGGGCCCGCCTAGTCACCTTGAAGTTATAAGGAGTGGGTCAGCTTGGACTATCTCTTAGATGAGGCATCATTCAGCCCGTTAGATCAGAGGTCACTTTGATATTACATTTAATAAAACATTAAAGAGTGTTGAAAACAGTTAACTAAGTAATAAGGAAAGTTTAGAAATTGTAATATAAAAAATAAACGTTGTGTGGAGAAAACAAAAATATAGAAGAAAAATGTAGGATATGGGCCCTCCAAAGCTTAAGCATCATCCATATAAATTAAAAGCTTTATACCGATTAGGTGTTTTGCTTGAACAATACACCCAAGCCAAGAACGATTTCATGTATAAGGGTGTATGTTTGAGTGCTCTAGAGGTTTTTTTTATCATTATTAAAGGATACGTCCCTACTCGAGTGTGCACAGGTGTTGACTTCAGCAAGCGAACCTGTGTTTGAAAGCAGACAAGAGCTTTTTTTTTCACTTCACTTATTGACAAAAAAGTGACACGAACATGCACATCAGCTTGAGTTTATGCATGTAGCCTTTTTGTACTGCGTTCAAATTGTGTAGCTCTATGCCCGCTCTGCATCTTTCGCAACAACAGCAACACACTCACACACCATTAGACTCTATTATACACGACTGAACCAATGCCAGTGATTCCATTCATTTAATTGACTAACGCCTCAAGCCTGTCCAAATCATTTTTCCCACAATGCACTGCTCCTGATTATTCATAATTGGCTCATATTTTGTAGCAACTGTAGTTGCTGATAATGATGATAAAACACACAGTTTCAGTGTTTTGGAAGCGGTCGGCAGGATTGACAAACAAAAAAACCTTATCTGATTTTACACATAGACTCTGTGCTTCATAGTAGCTTTATCTGCTTCAAGAGCCAGAATAAGTTCCACACTCTTCTTTTTAAAAATGTATTAATAATTTAGAATGTGTTTGACAGTGGGTTGAGCAATGCTGAATAGAGCAGATATGGTTGTGCAGGGTACATCTGAAAAATTGTTGGTTTTTCTTGGCAGTTGTTGTTTTTTTCTTGGCAGTTTTGACAAAGTGCTTGACAAAGATGCATATAAGCATCATTCACATCTCTATAACAGATAAAAAGAAATGCCTCTCTCAACGTTTACAGCAAGAGCCTTAGTTGTAGCACCCAACCTGCTGTGTGGAAGTGCCTGGCTCTTACTGTGAGTTATTCACACTTCCGTATAATGTTATATTAAAACCACCAATAATTTGCTTAAAATAAAAGGTGTGAATTCTTCAGTCATTGCTTATGACACAGACCATAACTTGAACCAGTTTTATAGTATAAAAACAGGCTTCTGAAAGAAATATCTGTCTGGGTGTCAAAAGATACCGTTACTATGGAAATAAACAAACATGACATTTTACCCAGCATTCAACTGTGTCCTGCAGTACATGGAGCAAACATAACATTAAAACTGCCTGGCTCATTTTGTCCATCTTTTTCCACACAAACAACTCTGACCTATTAATGCATGGACTCCATGAGACTTCTAAAGGTGTGCTGTGGTATCAGGCACAAATATATTAGCAGCATTTCCTTTAAATCCTTTTTTAAACCCTTGCTAAGTGGGGTCTCCACAGATTGGACAATTGATTGGGTTGAGATCTGGGGAATATTGAGACCAAAACTTTCCTGTATTTCAGACTACTGCCATTAGAGAGGACTGGTGCCATGAAGGGGTATACTTGGTATGACACTCTGCTTAGTTTTGTAATACATTTCAAGGTAACATTCATATGAATGCCAGGACCCAGTGTTTCCTAAGAGAACATTTCTCAGAGCATCACACTGGCTCCACAAGTTTTCCTTCTTCCCATTGTTCACTTTTCACTGTGAACACCGGTCACAGCCCCATAGGTGGTACGCTGTGTATTCTGCCAGCACTAAACTTTTTCAGCTATTTGTGCTACAGTAGATCTTCTGAGGGACTGGACCAGATGGACTAACCGTCATTCCCCACATGCGTCAGTGATCTTTGGGTGCCCCTGACCCTGTCGCCAGTAGACGGTTGTCCTTTCTTGGGCCAGTTTTGGGAGGCACTAACCACTGCATACCAGTACAACCTGCTCTGACCCAGTCGTCTAGAAACATGGGTTTGAATTCCCTGCCATACAAGAAAGAGGACAATAATCATAACATTTCAATATCAGGCATAAACACATATTACATTTTTAGCTTTGAGAGCTTATGGCAGAAATTTAAAAACATTTTAGCGCTAACACAGCTTTGAGCAACACTTTATAAATTGCATTTATGTTACGTAAACGTACATCTATAATTACAGCCTTCAAATGCCCAGCACTAAAATCCATCTGAGTTACATCAGTTGAAACCTTATATTAATTTTGTATAGAAGGGAATGGGAGGAGCATGCACTTAGTTTGAAATATTTACCCCAGCCCCTCCATGTGCCCGGTGGTGAACACAATAAATGGTCAGACAAGTCTCTTTGATCTCTCTAACAAGAGGGAATTCCTCCGAATCATTTCACCGAGTTGTCTGTGCACAGCCTGCTCTGTAGTGTCCTCGGTGAAGCTCATAAAATTGAAAAACAAGTCCCCAGGTCGTTTAGTTCTGCTTGACCTGAAAACCTAAGTGATTCCCATTACTGAACCAGTTTTAGGCTGTGTCTCAAGAGTGAGCTTAGAGTTGCAGTTTATGTCTGTTTAGCCTATATAGTGTGCAAGCTGAGCAATGTGCCAGAGATATGTGTCCACAAAGCTACTCCTGCTTCATTACTCCATGAAGGAGATTGCTCTTTTCAGGGTTTCCTTGTCAGGATTCAAAGCTTTTCGCCAAAACGCAGAAGCGCAACATGCTATCAGGAGACAAAGTCATGCAGAACACTCATAAAAGTCGCCATATCGGAACTGTTCAAACACCCGGGCCTTCGTAACCCAACATCACCCCGGCATTGACATGCTTCTGATACCATTAATCAGGGTTGTGAAATAAACATGACGAAATTAAGCCCTATGTTCCACCATAGCTTTGCCACCACATGCCACTCCATTCTATTCCACAACTCAAATCCCAAAGTTCCCTGATGACACTCCGCCTTCTGTGAGAAGGAGAGATGTCTGTCTTCATCTGCCTTCACACACACAAACTCTCCACCGCAGTTACAGCTTATAATCCACCTGCCAGAACAAGGCCGACATTACAATGGAGAGCAATGGTGTGGGCTTTTTTTTCGGAGGGGTGGGGGTTGAAGCCTGCGTAAGATACCACTCGGGGTTTGGCGCTAATCTGAATATGCAAGACGAGAGAAAGAGAGTGGCACGGCTGCCAATTTGACAGATGGACAATTAATCTGAGCTAAGATGGCATCTTGGCCTGAATACGAATTGCGGGATAGAGCGTTGGACCTGAAGAGAAGGAACAGTCAGGTTTCTCAGAGAAACACAGCCCAGCCTTTACGAAATGAGTCAGACTAATGGGAGGCCATGGCTGTTCATCCATATGGGTAACCCTAATCATTTCTTGGAGTGGGGAGAGTAATAATCACATTATTATCAAATATGGGGTGGCACAGACAATGTGTTCCACCCATTCCTGTTCCAAAATTGCTTGAGGGTTTAAGCGCTACTTATTGGAGACGTTCTCCGCACTCTTCAAAACAATGTGCCAAGAAGGATTCTTTGAAGCAATACAAAGGTAGAACCACTTTTGGTTCCACAAAGAACCTCAGATAATAGTTTTTGTGTAGTGCTTGTAAATTAACTACTTTTTAGTTTAAAGAACTTTTTTTTTAAAAATTTTGACTTATGACAATATTTTAAAATATACAAACATTCTTTGTTAAAGAGCGGAAACATTTAGTATTCAAATAGGGCGTTGACTATTCATTCGTTATTTGGCCATTTATTCGTTATTGCTTTAACAAGAGAATCCCTTAAAAACCCTCCTTTTTATAGGTGTACCCTGTAAAAGATATTTCCTACAGTTGTACATCCAAGCCTAGAACCATTTAGGAAATCCCTATAAAAAAGGTTAGAAGAATTTGTCATTGGTCTACTTATAACCATTGTTTTTAATAAAGAAGTCTTAATTAATGCCTCTTTTAAAGGTGTACTGGTTCAAACTCTTACCTAAAATGGTGCATTGAAAGGAAGTATGGTTTAGGAACCTTTATTTTTAAGAGTGGGCTTTGAATTATTACTGTCTGTATGCAATAAAATTACACAATGTGTTTTTATCACTACACTAAACTCGCTGGAGTTAAAAACATGTTACAAGCTTTAATGACCTCAATCTGCAAAGTCCTACAAGCTAAACAGAGCACCAGCTATTGCTGACATGACCTACTCTAAAATAAGAGAATGTGCCACATTAACAAAATCAGCTAATTAAATACAGAGATGGTACGCTCTTAAGAACATTATTTTAGATGAAGAGATGCAATGGCCCGGTCAATTATGTCTGGGGGTCTTAACAAGCTGTCAAACAATCAGAACCCAGCAAGCAGCACAAAGATCGCTGTAAAATGGTTGAACAAGTATCACTCTAAACACACTCTCCAACAGTTAAGATAATCTTGACATTGCAGTTCTTTGCAGAAACCGAGCCTCGTTCACTAAACGCGTTCACAAAGCCTAGTCTCAAATTCATTAATCAAAGGGATGAGCCCCCCACTCTCCCTCCCCCCAAACTGTTGTTTTGAAGTCCAAAGGACATTTGAATGGTCTAGCTGAAGTGAAGTGCTACAAACTGTGGAGTGTCTCTCGTCTAGCACTCAAACAAAGCTGCGCTCGCTCTCCTCCCCACAGGTGTTCTCTGAGTGTGTTGCTGTTCATGAAGGCTCTTGCCTAATTAGTCTGTTTATGTTGAGCCATTTATCACGGCAATAAGGCCCAGGGCCTTAAGGTAGGCCCACCTCTCTCTATTCAACAGCACTATCAGATAAATCTCAGCCTGGGAAATAAAGTCAGCACAGTCTCTCATGTCACTGAATACAGCAATAGAGATGAAGTATAAATATGGATAGAGTTTAGCCTGGTTGAGTATTTAGTGAGTTCATAAAATTAAACTAAACATAAAAAACTATTTGAAAAATGCAATTGGCCGCATCTAAAACTGCACGTTCCTGTGTATTATATTATTTATGGGAGTGAACTGCGGCTGGGTGTTTTCTTTATGTGCTATTCATGCAATCAATCCATCATGAGTAATTAATTATATATATCCACTGTGTCCACTGTGAAAAAAGGGGAAGATGAGGAGGGAGAGAGAGAGAGAGAGAGAGAGAGAGAGAGAGAGAAAGAGAGAGAGAGAGAGAGAGA
>JBBMFX010000011.1:12691721-12704217 GCA_037832545.1 Rhabdalestes septentrionalis
TCATTACGCTGAACAGAGCGCAGGTGCGCGAGGACTCACACGCGGCCGCGCGCACAGCAATTGGATTTTAAGCAAATGAAGTGAGGAAAGAGGATCAGGTTAAACACCACACACACACACACATACACACACACACACACACACACACACACTCACATACGCACATGCATATCAAATTCATATTTAAGCACAAATATACACATTTAAACACAGATACATATACACACATGCATATTCAGAATAATTTATCTGAAATGACCCTCCCACACACACACCCATGCACACACACCATAAGCAAGGCAGGCCTGCACACACTGGCACACTCTAAATAAATATTATCCAAAAATGTAAAGATATGACTGCAAAAGCTAGAGTTATGATTTCAGAAATGTACCTCTTTTATTGAAAATGGTTTTGCAGAGTCAAAGAGATTTGCTGTTATCCATCTGATATTCAATTAACCTCATAGGTGAGACAGCTTATTTACTAGTTTAAATTATTATGTTTTGCATTAACACAGTATGTTAATCTTAGTGAATACTTAGAAATCAACCACTGAAACTAAGCACTGAAGAACATCAATTTTGACTTAACAACACCTGTCTTTTGACTGGTAAGATGTGTTAAATGAGGGTTTCCAATGTTTGCATATAAACACAGCGTAATAGAGGAGTAGGTAAAAACAGGATAGAGTTTCATTCCAGAATTACAGCAGCATAACCTGACATTTAAGTGGAGTGATGATGTTTGAGAAGCTTATAGATATAAAGAAAAGGGATCGGGATGTTTGCTATATAGGGATCAAAACACAACAGAACATTGTAGGGGTGACTGGTTGTGCGGTCAGTCTGAAAAGTTTCACTTTAAATTGCACAAGCCACAGGAAGAGTGTGTTCCGGGAATGAGTGTATTGCAGGTTACGGGTATATGGCCATTCATCTCCATGCCCCACCCTTTCCACTTCATGGTCTATGCAGGCCTAGTTGTAATTCATTTTGAGCTGAAATGGTTCAATTAACAAACAATGGCAAATGATACACTTCACTGTGGCTAAATGCTTCTGGCAAAGACACAATCTCACACCAGACAACATTGTGGTGATTTTTCCTGACTGTTTATGTAGACAAAGGTTAAGTAGGTACTGCGAAGCCATGCTCAGCATATTAAAAATGACAAAAGTGGCCATTCATTCCTGCACTAAAACAGTTCAATGAAACTACTCATAATACAATTTGATGAGGGCTTAGTCTAATACAGCCTTGAGTTTTAATATAAGCACCTATAAAAAAACATGCAAAGCAGTCGATGTCTGATTCCAGAAACTAAAAGTCACTGACTCTTCTATGCCACCAACTCATTGCGGTTTGTTTGATTGTTCTGATTGTCATTTATTAGCACATTGTACCGAGAACACTTTGCCTGCATAATATATGTTAATATAGAAATATGAAGAACAAAACTCTTGCCATTTCCTTGTATTAAGGGTGGACCCAAAGCCCAGCAAGAAGATCAGGATGAGCAGGGAGGAATCGGGTGACATGGGAGCGATTCCTGCAAGCGCAGCAAAAAAAGAGGAAAAGTCACGCCAGGAAAGGAATGGGAGGGGAAAACACAAGGAGCGTGAAGAAGGAAGAGTGAAGGCTTTATCAGGGAGATACATGTCAGTTTGGGAATTCCACATTGCCTGGCCTTTTTATGGGCCTTATTTGGAAATGCAGTGTTAAAAATTTACAGTTTCCACACTTTAGCTCTAATATATATATCACAGTTTCCCTTGGATTTATTGATGTAGCATGCACTCTCCAGCGCACACATCCCATATATGGAAAGTCTTTTGTTGTACATTGTGATGTCACATATACAGTTGACATATACAAATATCCCCGTATTCATCCCACAGTTAAACCCCACATATGCATGTTACCGCCTAGACTGCTATTTTAAATACAGGGCAGCCAGTCAGGACAAAGTTCATAAATAGGTAAGACTTAGCAACAAGTCTGCCCATACTAAGGGTTTATAAATCTTTTAAAATCAGGTTGTAAGGTTGTGATGCAGTTGGTGGCATAGAAGAGCCATTAACTTTTAGTTTCTGGACATCGACTGTATTGCATGCTTTTTCTTTTAACAGGTGCTCAGATTAAAACTCATGGCTGTATTAGACAAAGCCCTCATCAAATCCATGATATTATTACAATAGTTTCATTTAACTGTTATAGTGCAGGAATGAATGGCCACTGTTGTCATTTTTAATATGCTGAGCATGACTTCGCAGTACCTACTTAACCTTTGTCCACCTAAACAGTCGGAAAAATCACCACAATGATTTCTGGTTTATTTGCCAGTTTATAAGTAATGAATTAGAAGTTTTAACTGTTCTCAGACATCGATGCAGGCTCACTATTTGTCGAGCTCTCAGATCTTGCTAGTCACTTATCTTGGCCCTTTTTCAGGCACAATATTAAACTGTCAGCTTCATCAGGTCTTCATTAACATGCTACTACCATTAAAACACCAAAGCCTGCATCAATGTCAAACAACTTCTAATAAATGATTTGTAGACTGGCTGTCACCTAAGTAACAATCTGATTATAAATCACTTTTAAACCCTTATTAAAATAATAAAAATACAAAAAAAGTAGAATTTTAAATGCACAAAGTTTTAAAACTCATTGTGCTGTTTGTGTTACACTATTTAATTATTACGTTGTTTGGCAAATGTTCCTCACTGTTAAAAAGTTATATTGCTTGTTATTAGAACCCTTTATTGTGAATTTTAAGTCTTTGTTGGATGATGATGTATCTCATAATATTGCATTTATTGTGATATGTAACATTTATTGCATTCCATGGCCTGGTATGACTTATTGCTTTATTATCAGTCAAAAGAGTTCACCACATGGTCTTAAGCCTCGGCATGTTTTGTATTTCGTACTCATGCTGCACATTTCCTCTAGTTTTGTGTTCCGCGAATGAGCCGCCGAAAACTCCAACTAGAGACACTCTGCACTTAAGCACTGTAATAATAGTCTTTGTGGTGACATCTGCTTTGACTTAGCCCAAACACTTTGGCACTTAATAAAGCATATAATCAAACTGCTGCATTCAAGACGAGAGAACAAATGTCTGGTGGAAGAAGCGGGGGAAGAATTCCTGAAGAGCAGCTTTGGTTTAAGGGAAAAAAAGCCGTTTTCCAGACGTTTGCCTCAGATGTGGGGAAGGACGGCTCACATTTTAGGAAAAAGTCTATCTTTGTCAATGGACGAGAATTTCAAACACACTTGAAACATAGCAACTTCCATACACACACCCCAAAAAGAAACAAACACAGAGAGACACTTTCAGTGCTCTGGAAATTAACTGTTCAGTATATTTGAAGCTACAGAACCACAGAAAACATCTTAAACACTCCTGTCAGAACAGTTGGTTTCATATTATGCAAAAGCATCACAGTTGAATCCAAAATGAAATCCTAAGGCAATAACTCAGCTTGTGATGTTTGGAGAAGGAAGGGTCAGGTGTATGATCCAAGATCACCATAAACACAGTAATCTATTAGTACATTTCCATTGGTGTCAGCTGTAGCCTCAGACACAGTTCTCAAGTTCAGTTTCTTGACCAGGGGTGCAAACTCCAGTGCTTGAAGACTGTGATCCCACACAGTTTGAATGCTCCTCTTCCTTATTACACTCAGTAAACCTCACAATTAACAGGCTAGTTGATTCAGCTGTGATTTTAACGGGTAAATCATCAAACTGTGCTGGACATCCCTGATCTAAACGCTGTGAACAGTATGCAATCCTATAACTACAAATTTGCAACAACTGGGTAATAACGTCTTAGCCTGCACTTCTGGAACATGACAAGACCCATTTTCTGTTGCCGCCTTACTGCTATTGTGTGCTAATTCTATGATGACTCAATCCATTTAGTTGAGACCCCCTTATCCCTCTGTGAGTTGGATTAGCCATGTCTGAGGAGGATAAAGACGAGATCAGGTAATGCTGTGAAATCGACTGAGCTGATCTAGGATATGCTCGCCACTCTGATTTTAACTTCTGAGGAAAAGCAGATCACCAAACCTCTGTCAGCATCCATCTCCAGACACATGGGTACCCACATCCCTTCCCGCACAGTATGTGAGTGCCCGAATCTCTCACACAAAACATTGCAGCCCCATTTGAACATCAGTGAACAGTGAGTGGACGCTGGGTTTAAAACGCCAGCAGCTCTGTAGTCCCTGATGTACTCAGTGCAGCAAACATACACTAACATGCCACTACATTGTCAGAGTCACTGTTGTACTGATCCACCTTTCATATCTTATCTACTCATTGGTGGTCCACTGACAAAAAATGAGCTAACAGATGATGCAGGGGTGCTGACAAATGATAAGTAAATCAAGCAAAGTTAGGTGAAGTTTATTCATAAAGAACATTATAGTACACATAGGTAATACCATGTACAAGATTAGAAAAAGAATTAGATAGAATCAAATAAAAGAATGGAAGAAATGAAAGAATACATGAAGATCAATAAAAAAGACTGAAAGTGCAAATGTTTAAAACATATTTAAGATACATACAAAAGAATATTAATGCTACAGTTGGTGCAGATCTGAAACTGGCAGGCAGCTGGTGACTAAAGAACATTTGACCATGTTTCATTTCAGCTCTTTTCATATGGATGTAACATTTTATCCATATACACTAACAGGATTTTATCTTATACAAAATAAAACACATTTTTTGTGAATGTCTTTATATGCAAGCATCACCAGGGCTGTTCTTCGATAAAAACAGAGTAAAAAGCATATAATCAGAAATAGAACTAGAGTTTGCAATGACCACAAATCGTAAACAAACATTTATTGAAACTTGTGATGACTTTTTATTGTTATTGAGCCTCAGTGGGTCTATAGATAAGACCCTGCTCTTCTGAAGCATAGAGCCTGTAAATGTCCCTCGACTCCTCCTTGAGCAGTGGTCACTGATCTAAACGTCCCAGGTGCCTGCTTTCTCCATCCCTGCCAGAACGCTCAACTCAATCAGGCTCCATTTAGAGTGTGATTTACTAGCCAAGATGGCCGCTTTGATTGCAGTCCAAGAGCAGGCCTGTAGTCTGTCCAGAGGAGAAGCCACTTGTAAATGGAAACAGGTAGAGACAGTAGAATGGGTTTCATAGAAATAAAGGTGTCAACAGGGTTCTTCTACGTTAGAAGAACCACATTTTGATCCTAGAAGAACCTTTTAATCTATTGTTTCTAAAAAATCATTCTAGTAGATAAGCTATTTGAGTGTGCGGAATCATTTTAAAGTTCAACGCTATATCTTGTGAAGTCAACGTGAATCAGAAACCGTGACACATTGTCCTCCTGTCCTCCCATGAGTGTGTGGGAGGGGAAACATTAATATTATAATTAATTGCCTGCAGTTCCAATAAGATAGGGCAGGAAAAATTATTACGCAATGATGTGAGGAAAGCAATAATTCTAAAAGATGACATGACACATTTTGCTCAATATGACTCTGGAAAGAAACAAGAGACCACTGCAATCATTTTCGGGTTTTCTCTTTTATAGGTGCACATATTGAACTGAAAAGCTTTGCATAATTTCCAGATGAAAATATTGTTCCTTGAAGCATCATTTTAAAGGAAATGATAAGAAATCAAAATAAGAGAAACGATGCAGCATGTACAGAACTTTAATCATTTATCTGTTGTTCACAAATGGCAGAAATTACATTTGATGTACGTCTAGTAGTGTTTTACCTTCCAATTTGTCACATTATAAGAGGAGAGTGATGATTACAGCAGTGTTTGTTATACTTTTCCTCATTAAGTAAGATGTGATTCAGGTGATCACTAAAGTCCCTCATGAAGCAGAATGAGGTGCTTGTGTAGGAATATAACAGACACTGGCATGGAATGGTTTCATTCTCATAGAGAAGCATGATAAGCATTTTTATTGTTCAAAATGTTAAAGCCAGCAATGATTTAGGATGCTTTGAAGATTGTTCTAAAGTGCAGTATGATTTGAGAAGTGGTCCGTACTGATAAAATCAGACACTTTCATAAATATTTCTTTCTGTTAGAATTAGTAGGCTACACTTAGTCTAAACCTATTATATGAACTATGTGAATGAGCTATGCTAAAATTGATTTATTATTCTTTTTAAAAAAGACAACATTCACCTTAACACTTGCGAATGAGTGATTCAGTGCTTCAGTGTTTATGAGTCAGCACGTTAAGGAGCTCTGCAGGGAGTCATTGAGAGTTTTTGAGGAGAGGTTTTGCTAATGCATTTAATCCCGGTGTAATTTTCACAGGATAAAAACCCGCACGTCAGTGGTAACAATAGAGGGGTTTGTGGTCAATCGAGAGCTTTTTCCTGACAGCTGGATTACAGTATACTGGCTCTTTTGTAGTCGTTATCTGTCAGCTCATGCTGACAAGGTAGGCAGTCCCTGCATAGCTGAAATGCTTTCTCTTGCGCTAAGTAGCTGTCTGATAACATCCTCAAAAAGCACTTAATTTACTTCAGTTCTTCTACTGTCCTCGGGCCTGGCTTTTTATTTCGGAGTACCATGACACAAGCTTCGGGTTCATTATGAATTTAATAAATTATTTCTTTTTTATTGACAGATTTATGGAACAGGTATAAATAAAAACTTTGAGGGGAACTTGACGGCAAAACGTACAGCAAGGAATTCCATAGGATCTCCTTTAATGAGACAAACAAACAAAAAAAATGGCTACACAGAAAGAACAAAACATCTTTTAATCCCTGCTAGGCAAGCAGATAGCAAACATTAGCAAGCTAAATTTAGCCATAGCGTAAAATGGGTACCTTGTTACACCTATAAAAATTTAATATTGAAGCGCTTATCGCACATAGCCTCAAGCTACATTTACAAGGACATACTGGTAAAACAAACAACAACACAAAATGAAAAAATAAACTCTGGATAAAAGCGACACAGTTTTATTGAACCTTCTATTACCCGATGCATAGTTATGTCACAAGAATATTTGCAATGAAGTCTGTTGCCCATCAGTACAGTCCCTGCAATCAGTGGCACGGAGTGAGTCTGAAAATCCTATAATGCAAATAATATCGCATTGAAATAGTCACTGATTAAACAAGACACCCGATTTCAACTGCGGTGACCTTCTCGCCTTCTTCTGCCTGTGGTTGCTGGATGTGACAAGTATGCAATTACACATTTTTGGAAAGTTCTAGTAGATGGTCCAGGTATTAACAGTACACTACCACCTGGCTTCATTTCCCACTGCGAGTGCACTATTTGCATTCAGTTGGTTGAAGTGAAGCAAGAACATCTCTAGAGAAATGCAAGGACCTGGGGGTGATTTTGAATGTCTTGGTTTCATCTAGGGTAGAAAGCAGATTGGCTGCATTTACCTATAGCCTCTAATGACTGTGATCATTGCGGGGATGCACACGTCCATCTGTGTCCACGTCTGCTGGCTTTCATTCGTGCTGCGTTCTGGCCTCTGAGGAGACTCATTACACCCCTGCAGACACACAGACGCACGCACACACACTGTCCCAGGGCCGGCAGCATTCATGTTTACTTGTGTTGGTGAGAAGCAGGGGTTGTATGAGAACGGAACGTAGCAGGGGAGTGTGTCTGCGAGTTCCTTTGAATAGGCAGTCAGGGCTCAATATCAAGTTTGTTTGTTACGTCCCTCCTTGTCTGTGGCATATGCAAATAGGCTGTGTGTGTGTTTTGCGGGGTGCGGGTAGGGAGGGGTCTGTGGGAAAGTGAGGGAGCTAATCCTGAGACCATTCAGGGGACTCCCCCTCCCCATCTTCTCACAAGCCCACCCCACCACTACAACTCACTGCACGCCACTTCTGGAGACAACGCTGTGGTGTTTTCTCTTTGTGCCGAAAGTCACCCCCCACCCCCCTGCGCACACACAAACACTTTAATGCTGAACACCTGTTTCTGTACACACACACCCCGCTGATGCACAGACGTAATAAAATCCCACGCTCCTGTCTACTGGGGGGCCACACAAAGAGGTTCTTCATGGATAAGCATGAAATGATAACATCACATAAACCAATAAATGCTGACTGTGAGATTATACTACTCTACTGAGCGCTGGCTTTCTCTGCTGCCTGTCTTTCTGCCTTCTCTCCTCCGCTGTTTGTTTTTCCTGCGAGACGGCAGGGATTGATTCAACACAATCGTTCAGTCTGTCATTTGGCAGCTGGCACCTCTTTCACTTAGGAAAGGTTAACGTCTTAAACTTCAAATGGTCTGGATGGGTACTTCACTTCCTCTCATAACTACACATTTGAATTATTTTTATTGTCAGAATTATTGTTAGATGTCATAGTGTCCTGGTTCTAAAATCTAACAAACAGACACATATTCCTGCTCACCATTGTAATCAATATCCACCTTATTTGTCACATGCCCACTATATTACAAAATTATGGCCAAAAAGGTGGTCTGCAAGAGAAGTGCTGTAATTTATTGCTTTTCCAAAGTCAAAAATAGTGTGCTGACTTGCATCGTTTTACGTTCCATTAGTTGTCTTTGACACATGTTACGACAATGCAGAGTTCGCAGCGGTCACAACTGCGGAGCAAAGCTGAAAATATGGCAAGAACAGGAACATTCCGAGCACAGCATTGCTTCAGAGAATGTATGGTTTCATAAGCATGGCTTGAAAATTCTAGTTGTTATGGCTGAAATCCATGCCTATAAAATGCAGCCAGATGAAGAACTGCCAGTTGAACACCACAGTCTCTTTTTAACTTCATGACATTTTTCATTCTCTGTAACTGGCAGTTCTGCCTTTGCTGGCGTGAAGCTTCAAATGTCTGTATTTAAAATAGAATGGACATCAAAGAGAATGTACTGCTGATCCAACCCTTGGTCTGGTGTTGGAATAGCACCAGGCAGAAATTAGAAATAGCATCACACTGATAAAAAAAAAAGAATAGGTTTCTACATTAAACATTGCTTTGGGGTGGCACACTTTATCATTTTCAATATCATATTCAATTTAGTAGCTTTTGTAATTTCACACTTACCAAACCTCTTTAACGCCTTAAAAGGTGGGTCCACATTTCAACCTCTCACTCTCATGGGAGTTATCAAGTAAACGTATTTAGTGGATTTTAGATATATAAGATTAACAACTGAATAATGGTCCTAAGCTTTTAGGGGTGGGGGTGGGGGGTTAAGACGAAACAGCCTCTCATGGACTTTGACTAGGGGTCAGTGATCATTCAGATTAATAATTAATGAAGGCGATCAATAACCGAATAAAAATGAAAAAGAAGTGGGCTTTGGGGTTTGTTTTCTAGGTGTGCACGAACGTGCTCTGCTCTCCTGTTTCTCTCACAGGGTCCAGCCTCCAGCATCCCTGTCCCAAACAAAGGCAATGGCACACTGCTCTCACTCCCCTTCTGCCCCACAAAAACACAATCGCCCCGCATCATCATGCACAGCACTTAACTTCATCAAATGGCCAACAGCAGGCCTTAGTGGAGAAGAAAAAGGAAAGAAAAAAAAAACCTCTTGGAAAATATGTAGGACACATGAAGAGCCAAAACCCTACAGACTTTCGCCTCCCTATTGAAGCCAGATGTTTACTTAACTGGCCAATTTTGATAAATGGCATAATGACAACCATTATGTATCGGGGTAATTTTATATCAGCATAGCACCATATTGTTCTATTTTATGGCCAAAGCAAAGTCGTTCCGCGTCCGCGGCCAGGTGTTGGTTTCGGCCTAATTGATAAGGGTTGAGGAGAGCCACGGTTTTCATGTTAGTCCAACATGGCACCCATCGAGGCCTGAATATAATCAACTTATTCTCAGCCCTGAGCGGAGCACAGGATTATTAAGAGGCGTCCTATGCCACCAAGTGCAGCCAGCAGCACTGCTGGCTTATCTCGCCGACACAGTGGCGGGTATTTACAACGACTCAGAACTCTGAACGTGTGAATCCGACTTGGACACGAAAACACAGCTGTGGTTCTTTCTTCTTATGTCACAACACAGTCGTGAAAAAACAAACGACCGAATAAAAAAAAAATCAAAGTGCGACAGTGTGAAATCTTTGTCACTTCTGGGTTTCATTGTTTACTCAGTAACGATGCTGGATTATGGAATTCTACCAAATTACCAAAAAATGTACACAAATGTTTTTGCATGGGACAAATCATTGTATCTCCAAAATGGAAACTACAGAAAATGGTTCATTCATCATGATCCATTAACCATGAAATGTATATTTCACACATGTAAAAAACAGAAAGAACAGCTGGTGTTTTCAAATTGAGTGCAAAGAAAAATGTTATAACAGCACCGATGTTGAAGCCATGACTGATACTCACAGCTATAAAGGTGTTTTCCTTGGGGTAGCAGGTGTACACAACAACAGCAAGTATCTTCAAAGGATGCAATGCTCAACAACACAGAAGTTCATTTTAATAAAAAAAAAAAAGAAGAGTCAAATGTCAAAAACAAGACAACACTAAGATGTGTAGCATAGCTCATTTTATTGTTTAAACAGTTTTGCATAGGAAATATATCCACTTCCAGTAATTGACTGCAGTAAAAACAGCTGCTAGCAGTATAGGCTGGATATAACAGTAACAATCACAAAAAATTCAAGCGCTATTTACACTCATTTTTAATCTTGTGGCAATTTTAGCCCCCAGATGCAACTAGCTTGAAGGCAGTGCCTACAGTTTAGCCGTGAAAACGGAAAACAAATCACAAAATAAGAAACAAACTGAAGAAATCAAAGCAGTTGAAAAAAAACAAGGCCTTCGCTGTACAGCTTCTTGAAGGATACCTGCATTTCCTGAACTGTGAATGAAACACAATGGTTTGGAAAAGTCTATGATGTACATTCATGAACTTACGTTGTCTTTTTGCATACAACTGTGGTGTTACTACAATCACTAGAGGCTGATACAACCTTAAAACATTTGTTGCTGTGGTTGTGATGTAACAAATCCAGGTCTGAAAATGCCATTAACTTTGCAGAGGGTGTAAAAGTGCCACAAGACCCAAACGAAATCAACCCTGCTGTGGAGCTGGCAAGCATCATTTTTTTTTTTTTCAACTGACATTTAGTTTTTTTTGTCATCTACTGTAGTACTAAGTGTAGCATTGACAATCTAAAGAAACACACTGCCCAACTACTCATTTAATCTCCTCAAAGAAATATCGAGAGACCAGGGCACTCCATCCAATATGACTAAAATATTCAAAATTAACAAAGCACAAAAACGCTTAAAAAGGACACATCACATAAAACCCAGGAGGAAAAAAAAATACAGGAAGAGGCATCCCACACACTCTGTTTTGACTGAAGTTGTTTTTTTTTCTGTTTCATTTACTCTTTTCCCCAAAGAAATCTCAATCAGTATTTAATTATTTACAATGGGAAGTCCACTGAGACTCTGAGCTGGAACAGGCACTGCTTAACATATATATATATATACTGTATATATATATCATTTTTTCATCTTTTTTTTTTTGCTTTTTGTATGTTTTTTTTTTTTTTTGGTAAACGTCTCATAATATGCTGGTTTTTTAAAACGTTCCTGTTTATGTCAACCTGATGTTCATTCATGTCATTGAAAATGCCCTAATAATGTACATGGAAATGTAGAAATGGGCTAAAAGGTCCTCCTGCCTTTTTTTTCCTGCAGTGATCCACATTCAGGTGAACTAAAGACAGATATTGCATGAGTGCCACTAGTCCTCCTTGCATAAGGAAAATACTTGTGGGCTTCTCAATGTCCATGAACATGGCTTTTAGAACTAATTCCAAGTGTAATACTCAACTTTACCAGGCCATCATCTCATGTCATGTAATACATGTAATGCTATGAAAAAAAAAATCAACAAATAAACTGATTTAAAAATACCCCCCAAAAAAAGGATCAGCCCTTTGAAAAAGAAGAGACATCTAAAATACCACTACAGAAACACAACAAAAAAGGGAGGAAACCAACTGTGACTCCTCATTGACCGTAAGCCTCATAACACTGTACGCTGTGCTGAGGGGGGAAGAGTAATGAGCTACCATGATGACACTCAATCAGACTATATGTAGCCATTCAAGCTAACTAGAGCACACTCGACCCAAACGACAAGAAACGCACCAATGAAAGGGGTAGTGGGAACTGTGGAAAGTGCAAATGCTGTCTGCCAAATTCTCCTCTGTAATGATGACATGACGGTATGCCTACAGGGTCACGCAAAGGCTGCTGGGAGCTGGAGTCCTCCCAGTACCAGTCTGGCCCGGAAAACTACACGAATGAACGTGACTAGCACTTATCTTAGCATGGCAATCAGTGCCCACACTGGGACACATGTAAACACTATGAAACAAACATGCCTCTGTGTTAGCATCAGTGCGGCACGTCACACACAAATGCACACCGCATCGTGTTTAAGCTTCTACCAATGGGGTGGGGTGGGGGGGG
>JBBMFX010000011.1:12707711-12717723 GCA_037832545.1 Rhabdalestes septentrionalis
TGTCCGAATACGGTATTCGTAAAAAACACGTTATTTGTGCCTTTCCGAATACCGTATTTGTATTCGGCTCCACCCCTTATATATATGTGTGTGTGTGTGTGTGTGTGTGTGTGTGTATGTGTGTGTATATAAATACAACTTGCTGGGCTAAACTATTTTTTTACACAAAAAGAATTATGCATTCAAAACAGCTTTTACAGCTTAGTTGTCATTCATGAACTGCATGTGTGTTAAATCGAGGAAAACATCAAGGAAAAAACATTATGTCCATGGCAAAAGTTCATAAAAATTTAATTCTTAATCTTTTAAAGAAGGCTTTTTTCAGTCATTTTTTGGACACTTTCATTGATAAACATCCATACAATGTAAAAGGCAGCAGGAATTTTCAAATGATGCTAGAAAATAAAGTAGAGTTGTGACATGACAGCGACGATATAGGTTTGCAGTGCTCCATGATGCTGTGCTGTGTTGTGCAGTGCACTTGTGTAGTTGTGGCAGATGAAACTGTGTGTTGTGTGGGGAAGCTTTCCTCTGGGCTGCTTTTTGATGTGAGGAATATTCACAGGAGGAAAAGCAGCAGCATCTGCTACAGACGCACAGCCCCTCTAATCAAGCCTTCTCATTTCTCACATGGACTGGCGGTACACACACACATGCACGAAGGTGCATGCGCGTTCTCTCTCTCTCTCACAAACACATCCCCACATGCCCCAAACACACACACACATACACACACACCCCAACACATCCAGACAGCACTGTATTAAGGCTATGCTCCTTGCTAGGCACACTTAAAATAGAGCGCTAATGATATCCAATAAATGGCAGATGTTAGCGGTTAGATTAGATAGCCGGCAGAAGGCTGTAAAAAGACTGAAATTAGCACGAACATATCAAGATTCCCTGTGCAGTGGCATTCTGGAAAATGTTGGACTACACATTACATTCCAGGTTCAATTCTCAGCTGGCTACTGTAAGATAACACCACACTTGGTGCTGGACTGCACCCCAACTTTCAATTAGTTAGTGAATACTGCATCTTGCCAAAGAGAGAGAAAGACTGAGAGAGGGAGACAGAGAGAGGAAGAGAGAGAGAGAGATAGAAACAGGGAGAAAGAGAGAGGAAGAGAGAAAGAGAGAGAGAGAGAGAGAGAGAGAGAAAGAGAGAAAGAAGGAGACAGAGAGAGAGAGAGAGAAGGAAAGAGATGGAGAGGGAGATAATGAGACAGACAAAATGGTGAGGGAGAGAAAATGAGACAGAAAAACAGAGAATGACAGGAAGAGAGATGGAGAATGTGAGGGAGAGAGAAAGAAAGAGAGAAAGTGAAAGTGAGGGAGAGAGAGAAATCGAGACTGAAAGGGTAAGAGAGTGTGAGATAAAAAAAAAGAGTGAGAGTGAGAGAAAGTGAAATTGAGGTAGAGAAGGTGAGACCGAATGGGGGGGACAGATAGTGAGCTGTAAACTAATTACCTTAATTAGATTTTCCACGGTGGTTCAGAGCAGTATAGCCTTACTATAGCAGTAACAGAGAAAGGATATAAAAACAGAGGAAAAACAGCACAACCTCAGCCCTGTTCTAAACTGCTAATTACACACACTTTCTCTCTCTCACTCATACACGTATGCACTAATGACTTCTCATAAATTATTCATCTCTTAACTGCTTCAAAAAGGTACAAACTTACACACACTCAGACACACCAGAAACCATCAATAATTCAGTTTTTAATTACAACACAAACACCTTCGGTGCCCCTTTGCAAACACTAACCACATACAGAGACTCAAGAATCTCTCTCTTTCCACCTCTCTCTCTCCCCCTTCCTCTCTCCAGCCCCTCCCACCACATCCCCTGTCTTCCTCTCACACATACAATCATTTTTAAGAGTGTGTAAACCTTCAGATGTTCCATGGCATCACATTATGCCAATAGCAGCCACTGAACTGGAGGAACACTCTCTTGCATTAGACAGACAAACAAAGGCTTTTGCAGAGCATGCAGAATGCTCTGAACCATAAAGCTTTTTTCAAAATTACATGGAACTTTGATCCCTCAAGCACAACAAGTTGGGGCACTTTCCTTAAAAAACAAACTGCTGCAGAATAGAGGTAGAATTTCAAAGTAAATTAGCAAAGTAAACACAGGGTTTATTGGATGTAACTGCCACACCCCTGTCTCTCTAATGCTCTCTCTGTCTCTGTTTCTGTCTCTCTATTGCGGATATGCACACACATACACACACACACACACACACATACACACACACACACACACACAAACTCTCTCTCTCTTTCTGAGTGTCTATCTCTCTAACACACACACAAAAACATACACACTTTAACCCTCCGTCTCAGTCTATGACTCTCTTGTGTACGAGTGCACGCACGCACACATAAACACACGCGCACATACACACACACAAACACATACACACACACAATCACTCTCTCTCACACACTCTCTCCAGTCACTCAGTCCCCACCCCCAACACACACACACACATTCAATAACAATAATCGCTCGTGGTACAAGGGGATAATAATGATCTCTCTCTTCTCAAATAAACGGCTCGTATTCATTATTGATAAGAACATGAAGGACATGAATAATTCACTGTGACTTACTGTACATAGCAGGCAAAACAAACACCATTTCCCTACCAGACTAAATCCACATTAACCAGTACACCACCTCTAAAATGACTGCTTATGATTCTTGCTTATGTGGTATAGGTCTAGCCAGTAGGTGAAGTTGGTTTATTGAGGGATGCCAACCCCATTGAAAATAAAGTGGGTAGAATATGTCCCCATTGTTAAACTACCATATATACATAGTGTGTGGTGGTGGGTGAAGTGGGAACAGGGAGGTGTTCCCAGTAGGCCATCTGGCCTTTAAAAAAAATAACAAACCCCCTTCTAGGTAACCAGACACTTTGTTATAGGATGACGGGAGACTGCAGGTTGCATATGGCAATTAATTACTTTTGCTAACAATGCAAGGGTAAGAGAGCAATTACTCAATCTTACAGTAATCTAGTTTGATAGATACATAGGGTAGCGTTCAAAACATAGATGTCCTCTATATATATATATAGGCAATTGGCTCCAATTCATACAGTCACATCTACAGATTTTTAAGGATTCATTTATACTGCATTAAATCTGGAACTGGGACATTCACACCATTGATCATAAACTAGTGATGCTCCGATCAGGCTTTTTGCCACCGATACCAAGTACCGATTTTTTGTCTAGGTGATCGGCCAATACCGATGCCGATTCTGATGCTTCAAGTTTATATAACTGATATGTAAGCTCCCTGATCACCATTCACTTTTTCCAGAGAAAGTAATACTTTAAATGTTGCCTTTGTTTTATGTGTGCGAGTGTGTGAGTTCTCTCGTGTGTGCGTGCGTGAGAGAGTTCTCGCGCGGTGTGTGTGTGCGTGGTGAGTGCGTGCGCAAGAGAGTTCAGAGATTTCTCTCGTGGTGTGCGTGTTCTGAGAGTTCTATCGTGGTGTGTGTGTGTGTGCGCGAGAGAGTGGTGTAGGTCTGCGTGCGCGAGAGAGTTTTCTCGTGGTGTAGGTCTGCATGCGCGAGAGAGTTTTCGCGTGGTGTGCGCAAGAGAGTTTTCTCGTGGTGTGGGTTTGCGTGCGCAAGAGAGTTTTCTCATGGTGTGGGTCTGCGTGCACTAGAGAGTTCTTGTGGTGTGCATGTGGGAGAGCGTTCTCTAGTGGTGTGTGTCTGCGTGCGCGTGGTATGTGTGTGTCTGCGAGCGCAAGAGAGTTCTCTGTGTTGTGTGTGTGTGTGCCCGAGTTTATCCATACTGCTGTCTTTTACAATTAGGTGATAAAGTACCGGGCTCTTTTGCTATTTTTCATGGAAAATAAGGATGTAATGCCAACTCATCTACTCATCTTTAAAATGCTGATTTTGACAGTTATTTTATGTGCCTGGTGAGCTGTTTTGTTCAACATTTAGAAGTTTACATCGATATGTTGCTTTCGAATGCAGATACATTAGTAATAAACTTCTTTTACTTTGAGTGAAATTATTTACATTTGTTAGATCATGTGATCAAACCCACATTGAGATCAGGATGCTCACAGTACACAACAAACATGAGCAGGCCTATGAAATGTAAGTAAAGGTCAATATCTTAATAATGAATTACAAATGCTAAATCACGTAGCTAAAATGTTTCATTTATGGATGGTTTTAGCTTGCGAACCATGGTGGAGGAAAGAGAGGCAATGAGCTGTCCAGAGAAAAGTGAGAAGCTTTCACCACCACTGAGGTGCGAGGATGCCGGAGCTCCAGGACATCACCCAACAAGTGCGCTTTGTTCTCATCTAACATACTCCCTGGCATCCTCTAGCAGAAGATTTTAGATGCCTTGTTTTGGCTCTAATGCTTCGAACGCACCAAGAAGCAATGTGCTTCAAGGCATGGATTACAGCAAGAGATTCATTGGAGATTCTTCCTACAATTGTGAGCCAGTAGTACAGACGAATTTACAGCCAGTACCTAATTTAGAAGACCCACTCTTAAACTATAGCAGAACTATCGGTCTCACAGAGAAAGGAGATATCCACAGTGCTCAGAAGCATCTGTTCATGTTACTGGCCAGGCGATATTCTGGGCTCAGCACATACTGAGGGGAACAATAATTGTCAGACACTACAACTTTGCAAATGCAAAGGCTGTTGATTTTTTCAGTTACAAACATATCTATTAGCAGTCCAATCCAACCAGTTGTACTAAAAAGTGCACAGTGACAAAAGTTTATTTTGACAAAAGTTTTGGGACACCTGATCATTACACCAACAGGGACTTTAAAGACATTGGATTCAGTGGCATGTATTGGAATGTAAACATTACCATGGTGAGCCCAGGTGTGGGGTGATAGTGATAGTATTTGTGCTATCCACCAAATATCTACTAAATGTAACTATACACTAACCATAACCTCACCCTGAACCTAAACTCAACCCTAGCCTTAACCTTACCCTTAACCTAAATGAACTCCCAGCCTTAACCTCAACCCTTAACTGAAACTTAACTCAAATCCTGAGCCTAAACCTAGCATCAAGATTAACCTCACCACTTAACCTAAATGTATTCCTTACCCTGAGCCGCAACCTAACTCCAAAGTTAAACTAAACCATGAATTTTAACTTAATCCTAATCCTAATCCCAAACCTAAATTAAAATTTTTTAACCTAAATGTAATCCTAACCCTGAGCTTTAACCTAACCCCAAACTTAACCTTAACTCTTACCCTGAACCTACTCAGTAATGTTGCAAACTGACTCATTTCATAATCTAATAATGTTGTAAATCATTTGCACATCTACAGATAATCTATTAGGGGCCTGTCCACATAATGTGGAGATGGATTTTGTCCCCATTAAAACCCTCATATACGTAACTGGCATCTTTAAACTTTTTAATTATTGTTTCATTCATTCATATATAAAAGTGAAACTGTTTCTACATTGTGTTTTGTCAGATGAGACTTGAATTTGAAACAAAGCCCTTTTCCTGGGCAAGCTCTCACTGTTGCTGTTGAGATGAAGGGTATCTAATAAAGCAAAGCTCGACCAAAATAGACACTGACCGAAAGTATAACACTCATATATACTCAAAACACACACACACACACACACACACACACACTCACAGACACACACACATACACACACACACACACACACACACGCTCACGGCCACACACACATACACACACACACACACATACACATTTTCTCTTAAATTACTTCACCAGCCTGCGTTCCCCATGTTTCTTGTAATATCACATTGTAAACAGTAGCTTTATAAGCTAACGGCCCAAATGGAAATGCGCACTAAACTGGTGGGTACTACATCAAAAATAAACCATTTTATACACGCTGTGTATGTGTGTCTTTTCACCTTTTTAAGTTTCTGTTTGTCGTTTCACAAAATAAATTAAAACAAAAGGCTACCCAAGTGCTTGGGTACGGCTCAAGATAAGTGCTGTTTTGTTCATGTTCAGTTCCGCTCCGGTAAACGTTCGCTGTCAATCACACTTCTCCACCCTTAACTATCCCCCATTGTCATATCTGAGGATGCAATTTTAAATTGTATTTTTTTATTGATTTAAAAGTTTACGTAAAACTTTTACTCCCCTTTCCTTTAGAGTCCTAGGGCAGACAGACTATGATAGCTTCCCTTCAGTAAAAAAAATCATTTAAATTGCACTTGCCTCATATGAGATTTTTTTTTCTTTTTTCATTTTTTGAAAAATCCTTTTCAGGATATGTCAAAAAATGAACGGGGTTGTTTTTTATCCCCCTAACCTATTAATACAGGTCTTTTTCTTTCACTGAAAAAAAAAGTTTTCAGAGTTTTGAACCCTTAAGAGAGTAAAAGGTAACCTTTATCTTTAAAGGAAATACAAATCAAAGACTGACAGGATTACAGATACCCGAAGGTGACTTTTGATAGTGGGAAATTAAATTTATAGGGTAAAAGAAAAACAGAAACCTTTTGTATCGCTGAAAACTTGTTCCTATAGATATGTAATGAATAGGTTGAGACTTGTTTGATGCGTTCGTCGGGAACAGAGCCTGCTTTTCCAAAAAATGTCCAGCCAGCCAGCCCTTGTGTGCCTCTCCATCTACACCTGCTCAAAAATCAAGACTAGAAATTGTGACGTAAGAATGAGAGAAAACACTACGAGAGTCTAGCGTGACATGCAAAAAACATTAAGGCATCTAAATTTTTTTAACGGTAAATATCACAGTATGTCAGCTGAGGGGCCTCCTCACACAATGACTGACTGGCTTGGAGAGGCTCGTGCCAGCTTTGACCCAGCCCACTCCTCTGTTCTAGGCCAAAGTCCTTCAGTGGGAGGGATAAAAGTCAATGGCGATTGTATAAGTGCTGCTTGCTGGTTTGTCCACGGACCTGCCACTCCAGAATCGAGGCTCAGCCCCGCTCGCTCAGTTGCTTGTCTCTGCTTGGAGAAGGGGCTCACCAATGATGTTTATGCTGTAATTCTGGACATTTGTTGGCAGAATCTGAGTCCCGTTCGACACTTGGAATGGAATTATGCTCGCCCAGGTACCAGGACTGTGGACACACAAGAGACAAAGATTTTTTTTAATACAATACAATTCTAGCAAAAAAATATGCACATGTGCAAAAAATACTGTGATGAATAAACCCAATTTAAAAAAAAATCTGAGTAAGTTTTTCTACCTAATTGTCATTGCTTTGGGGTAGTTAATGTATTTCCATGATGCTTTACATACCGAAAATCAATTTGTTCACAAATGAAAAGGAGTCTACATGCAACACATCATATGATTAACACTAATGTGTCTGTCATAATATTTAAGGGTCGTACATTTAGAAAGTTGGGCTGTGCAGTATAGTGTCAGGATATTCCCCACCATAATAGAGAAAATGCAGACAATTAATAATAACTAATAATACAAGATATGAGCATTCCTAATAAATCTCAGATGTTCGATAGCATATATGATAACGGCAGGATAAGACGTTAAAAAAGAAGCAATCGCACATTCCAACAAATATAAATCATTTTGGTCAAACTAATACAGGTCGATGGTTATCCAAGGTAAAAATTAAATTTTGTCCACATCATTGAATTTCTCCAAGCATCAGCAGGTTCAACTGGAGATAACATGACATTTTTTAATCTCTATAAATCTATGCACTCTTGGCTAAATTTTCATTATTAGGAGGCACTACGCTTTGCATTGCATATTTTATTCATAATAGGGCTGGTTGATTATCAGCTTTAATTTGATTATTTTTCCCACAGTCTGTGTAAACGGCTTCACTCCCCACCCCTTGACAACGGATGGCACTGGGGGCACAGGAAACCCACAGAAACAAAGCTTCCTTAGTGAGTGGATGGAGAAGAAGACAGGGAGTCCCCCGGAGCGCCTGCACCCATCTCAATCCCCCAGGGGCTGACACCCACTCTCTGATCAATAGGGTTAAGTCAGGGGTTGATTGTATACCGTACTTTCCCATCCGCATTCGGCTAGCATGCTAGCAGGCACAACAACACAAGACTGTTAATTGCAAACGCCGGCACAGGCCTTGAATGCGAAAGCACTGGGGTGCACAAACAGCATGTTGTTCCCTGAGGGGAGGATAGTGGGGGTTTGAATGGTACGTACATGTGTCGAATAATTAGGCAGGCCAGAAACCAGTACACCCCCCCACACACACCCCCAAAACCTCCTCCTCCTCCTTTTCCGTCTCCCTCTCTCCTAAATACCTGTCTCACACAATCAGCGCTTTCTGTTTGCAGATTACAGACCCTGCTCCTGCTTCTTTCAACAGTGCCCGGTGCACACAGCCACCTCTTTGTTATTTTCTCCTTCTCTTTTACTTTTTCCCCCATGAAAAAAGAAAAGAGAAAGGGACAGGGTTGGCCGGGTGTGGGCGGCAGTGTTGGGGTGGGCAAAAAAAGGGCATAGTGTGTTGTTTGAAGGAAGGCAACAGTAAATAGAGGCAACTGAGCGACTTCTCGCCGAGACCTCTAAAATGCAGGTGCATAGCTTCAGTGGATCAGCTGTGGTGGAGGAGGAGTGAGGAGGGGGTATAAGGGAGTTTTCTTTGGGGGTTTGTTTGTTTTCCAAAAAGGACATGAGGGGGCTCGAGCTGATGGCTGCTGAAGGCGTCAGGGACTCGGCGGATGTAGAACACTGACTTTATTCTTCTGGCTGCCTGGAGTGACATGCCTGACTACAGCCATGAATGCGGCTAATGATTCAGTCTGCATTTTATACAAATCACCCACAGCTAAGGGGGCTGGGACTTCACTTAAAACAATAGGGCCAAAGTTTATGATTGCAGCACCACAAACACGGTTGCACTTTACAAAGCGTGAGGAAGAAGCAGAGTGAAAGGAAGGCTGGGCGAAACCGACCAGGAGAAGACAACAAAGGAAGAAAGAACTAAAGAAATGAGAATTTGCTTCACACGAGAAACTCGGTGTATCTTGAATCAGGGGCTAAATAAGTAATGGGGCATAGTTTCTCCATTCAAATGTGTATATCCACACTAATTTAAAGTATATTAACTAAATAACAAAATAGAATTTGTGTATTATATTTTACCCATGAGTAACCGACATGAACATTTTAATTGAGTTAATTTGATGCAGGACTTTTTAAAATTATTGTAGACCAAACTATCTCTCTTTCCTCCACTCTTATCACTCACATTCTACTTTAAGGCTCCTCCTTCTACCATTTTTTTCTTAAGCTAGCTTCTCCCTCTTTTTCTTTCTTTTTCTCTCTGACCTGCCAGAAATCATCTGACAGGAAATGAGAGATTAAGTTTTTCCTACCTTCCTGAACAAAGAGAGCACAGTGGAGGGAAACACTCAGCAGTGATTTGGCTTTGGACTTTTTTTCTTAAGCTAGCTTTGTTAGCTTTTTATCCCTTTTCTGTCTCTCTCTATCTCAGTCCCCCTTTGTTACATACCACTCACTCCACGAGTAATACAGGAGAGCCCAGCAGTAATGGATTACTTTCTGGGAGGTGCAGATGGTCCTCAGTTGCTCAATCCTACCATGGCTCTCTGTCCCCAAAGCCCACGCTCGACCCTGTGCTGAGTGCCATTAGTGCCGTTTCCTGGCCGATTGATCGCCAGGGCTAGTGGGGTGCCACCCCTTCTTTAACAATTTCAAGTTCAGTCTGGCATTACCTAATGTCTGGTTTCCCCTGGATACCAGACGGCTTAAGACGTGACAGCTACCGACCACAAGGGGGTTACAGGGGGTTATGGGGTGCGGCGGGGGGTGGGGGGGAAGGGGAACAAACAACTTTCCTCACGCTTCATCTCCCTTATCAAATTCTGCACTGTCGCAGAACCCTGCTCACTAACCGCTCATCCATTCTGCTCCCCGTCCCTGCAAAATTCACCGGACTGTAAGGCTAAGCTTACAGCATGCTTCGTTTGGGGATCAGGCCCTAAATTAGA
>JBBMFX010000011.1:12751863-12763529 GCA_037832545.1 Rhabdalestes septentrionalis
GAGATAGAGAGAGAGAGAGTGACAGAGACAGAGAGAGAGAGAGAATGAGAAAGAGACATAGAGAGTTTCCTGGCCCTGTGCACCCCTTGGCGTCAGGAGCAGTGTGAATAGTGGGCAGTGCCAAAGCCAGTGCTGTGACAGTGGCATCTGTTCCGAAAGCCGACACAAAGGCTGACTCGCAGCCATCTTGCAATGTAGTCCTGTCACTTTCTCCGTTCTATGGCTTGAAAATGCAGAGAAACACTTATTTCTCACTTGACGCTCAATGAAAGAAGGGGAGACATTTTGTGGAATGTGCACATCCTAGCTGTATTTGTAGGTAGACCTTAAGACACATTTTTATTAATTTAATTTAATGCTGTTTTACAGAAAAACTGTTTCTTCATATTTGTTATGTGTGACATTTCTTGACAACAAAATCAGATGCAAATTTGAGAAATGAGGCTGTAAATTGCTTGTAAATCTAGTTCAGAACATTGACAACACTTTTGAGTATGTAAATATTTAATTAGTATACCCAACAACAAGTAATTCGTCTAAACGACAGCTACATCATAAGCTGCTGCCAGATTTGTACTTCATTTTTTTTTATGCTTCCAGCTTGCCACAGTTAAGATTTTTTTTTTTTTCTTCATCAAACTTGGACTGAACATTTAAGCATAACTCACATTACTTAACTGAGCTTAAATTACTGTTTGACAGATTGGGTTTGTTATAGTTGCTATTGCAGTTATTATTGTTGCTAAATCAGCATTTATTGTAGCAGCTAGATGCACTAATATTGCTACGAAATTATAACAGCAGTGGGTGTGTGTGCGTGCGTACGTGCGTGCGTGCGTGTGTGTGTGTGTGCATGTGAGAGTGTGGCCCGCTTTCACTAAAGGCTGGTAGTTTTTCTGTACAGAAGTGGCCTCTCTGTATAAGGAGAATCTTTTCACTGTAATTGAGACAAGACGTTTTTTATTATGATGTCTGATTGGATTAGACCTCCAGTTTGCTCATTGAGGCCAGCAGGTCAGAGAGGAGACAACACACACAGGCATAAACACAAACATAAATACACACGCAGCTACAGAAAAAAAAGAAGAGCTTGAGAGTGAGAGAGAGTGCGAGAGGAAGAGAGAGGGAAAAAAGACAACTGAAAAGGCTCATTTTTGTGTGCGTGCTTTTTGGACGCAACACCACAGAGGAGTGAAACTTTTCTGTCTACAGGTGCACACACACATACCAATACCTACATATAGATTAAGACCACTCTGATGGGTACAAAGCCCACATTATTGATATACGTGTCTGTGTGTGTGTGTGTGTGTGTGTGTGTGTGTATGTGTGGGTGTGTGTGTGTGGGTCTGTGTGTGTTAACAAAGCCTGGCACAGTCTGACATACGCAGAGAGTGCTGCTCTACATGTGTTAGCCCCAGCAGTCCAGCTCTGAAGCCACACAGACTCATCAGTCACAAGACAAACGATGGCGTCACACTGACAGCACTGTGTGGCTTCACATCTCAGTCCCAAAAACAGCAGAGCAGACTCGAGGCACTGCTCCCATATATCAAATCATACACACAGAAATGTAAAAATAATACTTCACAAACATAAAGCATCTTTAGTTTACTCTTCACAATCTTGACCTACTTGTCAGTGTGGCTGGACTCTAAATTTTGTTCAGGCTGGGGGTGGACAAATACACCACTTTGGCAAATTCAATGCACCGATATTAAATAATCGCTTAAAAAATTAAGACAATAAAGCAGCGGTAAATCTGGGAATGTAAGTCTATGGCATCAAACAGCAGAAAACACTTCAGCACAAAGAATTACTTTGTGTATTTTGTGTGTTATGTATACACCATATTTTTGGTGTTTAAAAAGAGACAATGCACTTTTGTTTTGCTCCGTGTGATATAAAATATTTTATACACCTGTTGTTCAAGGGGAACTGATGAAATCAGATTTGACAACTTTCTCAAGTAATATAATTGAAGGAATATTCATTATGAAATGTTAAAAAGGTTGGGTGTCATTTTCAAATTCTACACCGAAAAAAACAGACATACAAAGTTGGGTTTTGCTGAACCACGGATTCTGTTGATTTTAACCTTTTACATTAAAATGGTTGATGTTTTCCGTTTGTTTTTTAAAAACCACTTTAATTCACTTTATTGATGAAAATGCTCACATCAGGTGACCATTTGATATGAACTGATAGGCTTAAAGAATATTATCAACACAAAATGTAAAATATTTACAACTTGAAAAGGCTTCAATGGTAAAATGTGAACTTGAGAGATTTTAAATATTAATCCCATACATTAGCAAGACTATACTGCATTAACACACTGCTCCAACCGTAGTGTGTTTATTTCCAGTGAAATTATAGCAATAGTCAAGATTGCAAAGGCTGAAATAATATGACATCTCATCAGGGTATCTCCTCTTCACAGTGACAGCACGCCGCTTGGATGTGTATTGTTATTTGTTTGGCTGAGTGAGCGGCCCATTTGCATGAGTGTGTGTGGAGTTGTGGGTATGGCTGGAGGGGAAGGTGGGGGGCGGAGAAGGCTCAGGCCGATCCATCCTCGAGCATGGCAATGGGCCAACAGCCCTTTTGTGGCCGTCGCAAGCCGGGCAAGAGAAGGTGGGTGCAGAAAGAGGCGGAGAGGGAGGGAGGGAGAGAGTGAGACTATAGATTTAATTATGCATGCGCATTTCCCCATTCATAGAGGTGGTGGTGGCGGGGGGGAACCAATGACATTCCGCTGTACGAGCTCCTGTCTGGAGGAACACTAATGAGGTGACACTCAGCGGCTGGAGCCCAGCCAAAACAGTCCATTAACTCCACACAAGTAGTTAAGAGGAGGAGAGACAAGTGGGGGAGCAGACAGGGAGGAAAAAGTAAAGGAGAAGTTTGAGAGAGAGAGAGAGAAAGAGAGAGAGAGAGAGAGAGAGAGAGAGAGAGAGAGAGAGAGAGAGAGAGAGTAGTTGTGAATGACACAACAGGGAGTCCATCAGTGCAGAGGGGGTCATGGCTGGGCTACATGTCGGAGAGAGTGTGTGTGTGTGTGTGTGTGTGTGTGTGTATGAGTGTGAATAAGAGGTCAGTAAGGCTGGTGCAGTCTCATGCACTACGACCCCCAGACTCAGACAGGCTTTTAAAAGTTTCAGGAGCGGGAAAACAGCAGCACAGGGACGCACAACACACACAAAATACCAAACTGTGATTATAGAGCTGCACACTGTGGCTGCGATGTGCCTTGGATAATGTACAAATTCTTGTCTTGTCAGAAACAGGATGTTCACAGCACAGAATAAAATACTGATTGATGGGTGAAAGGACAGAATGTAAGACATGTTAACCTCGTAAAAACTTTACAGTACAGTGTAAGTCGTATATTTTAATGATATTTGGACACACGTGCTGCCCTTTGCATTCTGTGAACACTTCATAATGAATGGAAAAACAGAAATTATGCAAAATTACTTGGTGCCACAATGAAAAAACGTACATTGAGGAGATCTGACAATGTTTTCTATTAATCAAGCCCAATAAATCAAATTGCACTGTTTAAACACCAACGTTTGTATTCAAAAAGGCTTTCCTGAATCAAATCAAATCAAAGAGCTTTTTAATTTGAAAAAACATTATCTGATTTCTTTACCATACATTACTCTCACCCCTTCCTTTTGCCATTTTGGAGAAATAAGGTTTTCTTATGGCAGTGACAATTCTGAGTATAATATGGTTTCTAAAAATGTAATATAGTCCTGTAATAAGCCTTCCTTAATTTGTGTGTTTATGTTTAATGATTTGCTGCTTTTTCTGTATTCTCTCATAAACTTAGCTAAATCACCCACACACACACACACACACACACACACACACAAACACACACACACACATACATACAACATGGGGACACAGGCAGCCCTAGTGCACACACACACACACACATACATACAACATGCCTTTGAGTTGGGGACACAGGCAGCCCTAGTGCACACACACACACAAATGTGTGGACTGAGAAATGCTGCCTCACTACATTTCTACAGTTGGTTTGTCAGAACATGTCTTAGAAGTATCTCCTGCAATACACCCAGTGAAATGTACCGAGCAAACGCCCCACAACCATCCACAGCAACACGTTTCTGCACCACTTCGTGAATAAAAAGGCTTGGACGAATCAATGGTTTTATTAGGTTGTCTGAGGTGTTATGTAAACTTTTGAATCAGGTAGAATGTGACTCTATGAGAATAAAAAAAATGTTCTGATAGATAGATCTAAGTATGACTCTATTTTTGGGTTGTGTGATCTGACTTTAAACACATCACATTAAAAAGTAAAGAGTTGCTTATTTCAGCTCTCACTGAGAGACTTGTTTCAGGATTATAGAGTTTCTGAGAGCAAGCTTCTAAATAGGAAGGGATTAAGAATGTCCCTTATGCAACGAAGTTTCCTCAGGCTGCAGGTTGTGACTGTGCCAGGCTCAGCTGCTGGCCAGGCTTGTGTCTGTGGAGAGTGAGACGAGACGGCCAGTACGCTGCCAGCTCTAGAATGAGAAGGCGGGGCAAGGTGCCAGGTTGAAGGAGGCGGAGCCTAGCAGTGTGGCCCCTGTCCAGCTGGGCCACCGTTTACATACACACTCATACACAAAAACACACGCGCACCATGCACACACACACACACACATGCACACACACCCTAATTAGGATGCTGAAGGAATTATTGGATCATATAATGCCACATCTAAGGCAAAATCTTGACCCGAAACAGACAAAGGAACAAAGCGAGCACTCATTTAGGCTGCTCGGCTGGCACCGGCACTCGAAACGAGACATGGGGGGAGGTGCTGAGTTTAATGTGTCATTACAAACATAAAAACAGACTCCCGACATAGCCAACAGATGTCTAAGCACTTTTATAGTGTTACAACTCTGCTAATTTCAGAGCAAAAAACACTCAGCCGAGAGAAAATAGATGCTGCAGGTGTCCTGTGTGGTCTCTTTTGCTTGCCACAGCACTCAGCTACCAGTAAAGTGCTCTTGATATTACGCCCTCTATCTCTCATTGAGGTATTGCATATCTTCAGTGGTAGTAATGAAAGTTTACGCCACTGCACCACTACAGTAAAACGAAATGCTCAAAAACACACTACATAAACACTACATAGTATAGTAGTAAGAAACTATACAAGCATCATTACTAAACAAACTGAGGTGCTTTCAGGAAAGTGTGTAATCATTTAGGCATTAGGCAGTTTGCATGATACTAATTGATGCAATTAGCATTGTAGCACAGGTGCAAACCCAAATAAGCTAATAACATGCAAAGTAGTATCAATATTAAACACGGTCTTCTGTACATATGAGGCAGAAAGATGTTTTTATGTTCCTGGTATGAGCATAAACGGAAGTGACATGACTGACAGGTCACAGAGGGTCATGTAAATGTCCTTTCTAGGAAACTGTGAACAACATTTTAGAATGCAGAGCATGAGGAAACATTCCTGGTTTAACATTTTACAATACAACGCGGGTCAGAGTAAGACTTCATTCTTTGGTGTCATTCCTCTGCACCATTAATCTGCTCCCTAAACCTGTTAGAAATGAAGCTGGACAATACAACTCGCCAAACAGGTTCACAGCAAGAAACTGGCTGGGGTGCATTAACTTCCAGTAGAATATAGAGAACCAATAATTATTTAGTGGTGTATGCCCTGACTATAGCTCTACCTGGCACCTTACATCTTTCAGTGGTTCTATTCATACTTACACACACTCCTAATGACATTCATTTATTCAAGCAATGTTTTCTTCTGTTCTTTCCACTGGAGCTAACTTTTAAGTTTTAGAAACGGTAAAATAAAGAACACGTGACATTACATGACAACTTGATTTGTGTGTTATAATCTAGGCTGCAATTGATGCAAGTCTAACTGGTACTCTATACATTCTAATGACTTGTTTGGTCTGTTAGTCACCTAACTCAAGTACAAAATTAAAACATCAGACACCCAAATTGCCTCGGCTGCTCAGCTATATTTGGGGTAAAGAGAAAAATGTACCTGATTATTTTTTTGCCAAACATTCCTTTTAAGAACCCCACAGTAGGATGTCGGGAGCTTCTTTTCAGGATCAGAAATATTATTTAACTTGTGTTTGCGCATAGGGAACTGAAATTGAATTTGAGGAACATAAGCTACCACAGCGAGTCATGCTGATTTGAAAGGGACGCTGCTTGTGGATGAAGCAGCTTGCTGAGGGAGGGCAGCATTCCCCTGATAAAGGCTCTCCCGCAAAGAGAGGCGGCAGGCCAGTGGTCGATGATTAATACGAGCATAATGAAGGAGGCTCTCATTCCACTCTGGAGAGTCCATGCTGCCCGCTGCAAGGTCAGAAAGCGGGCAAGCGGCCAATGGGCCGATCCTTCCAACTGGTGGTCGTAGAGAGTGGTAGGTAGCCTTCCAGGACGGGCAGATGCAATCCCTTAATTCATGTTCTGTTAGTTGCAGGTTCCCTCCTCCCTGGCATGAACTCAGGAAGACAAATCCGCCATGTGCTCTTGAGGCTTGCTGGGGCGGCCCTGGGCTGCAGCAGTAACAACATGTGGTTTGGCTCCAGTGCTCAGTTTATATGGGCGACAGTGAGAGGAGGAACCGCTAAATGAATTTCAGATTCTGTTGTTCCAAAACCATAAACAATGTTACACAAAGCCTGGCATTAAGCAGATGTCGAGGAATGCTGCTATTAACTAAACGTCTTATGCGAACCATGATCACAGCATAATCTACTGGTTCTTTTCTTCAAATCAATATTTTTTTCTCTCTCCCCATTAACATAGTTGGCCAAAATATTTTACAGCTGTGAACGTGTGCATTATATTTCCATTTCTTAGCATTTTAAGTAATGTGATGTACAGTATGAGTAGGAGTATACGGTTTAAGGTTTCAACCACAGTGACCCTTCCACAATTAAATACGGTTTAACAAAAGGTTTATTTCCAAGGATAACTGAACAAAAGCCGTATCATGTTGTGCAGCCTCGAACAAACATATACATAAGGGCCAAGTCTTGTGTGAAGGGGAAAAAAGGCTGCCATGGACTGTGAACAGTGCGAGCAGTGTTGCTCTTTCTGTGATCTCATGTTATGCTGCATAAAAGTTATACCAGGCATCCCTGCACAGCATGGTAGCAAACTCCCTCTCATGCCATAGGGGCTGGGAATGCAAAAGGCCTTTTGTGTGCGCTTCAGATTTTCTGGCACAGTGTCAGAGCGCTGGAATGATATGGAGAACAATGCCCAGCTGTCATACAGTCTAATGCAGACCAGGGCTGTTCACTAGCCGGCATGTCAAAAGGTGAGATTTCTTAACAAACCTCCCAGCAGATGCATTGAGGACGAGGGCAAGAGAGGAAGTCAGGACAGGCCTAAAGGCAATGACGAGACTAAGTATTAGGAACTGTGCCACATTCCTTTCTTTGTTTGACCTGAAAATGCCAGTTCCCCATTTCCCACGAGGCACCACATTAATCTCATTACTTTTGAGTAACTAACGCCTCTTCTTTGTAAGCGCACAATCAGTAAGGATGGGAGGTGGACTGGTATGAATATGACGTCTCATGACATCAATCGTAACATATAGTGCATAAGGAAATGTGCTCAAAAGCCACAAACAGCTTCGACCCCAAGATGAATTGCACATATTTATAATACATTCACACCCAGATTCTGTCATGTAAAATAGAATTATTATATTCTATTATTATATTTTCTGCCTATTTTTTTATGTTTAGATAGTGGAAAATATCATGATATTAGTTTTGGTTTGTACCGCCCAAGCCTACTTTTTTTGTTAAGGGTCCAACAGCAAGGGTAATGCTCCCATCACAGCCAAACCTACCACCAGGCTCTTCTGAGCAAATCGCATTAAGTTTAACAGAGAATGAGAAGTCGAAGCTGCTCAGGGAGCGATGGGTGGGGGGGTGGACAGTCACCCAGCTCTATTCCGGAAGCTAAACAGCAGAGAAAGTGAGGCCTTCTTGTTTATTTTGTATGGAACACATTTCCCATACATAACAGGACTGGCCATCAAGGAAAGAAAGGAAGAAGGAAGAGAGGGGAGGAGAAAGGAAGGCAAGGAAAACAAGCTGTTTCTATTCCATTCTGTACGGTGTGATTTGACTTCATTTTTCATCATGCTGCCGCAACCGGTCCACTCTGATCCCCGAGACCTCCTGTGTTTGAGCACGTTGCCACTGTTCGAGAAAACCCAGATGTTTTGTTGCTTTATTTCATTACCTACATCACGTTAGGAAGCTCAAAGGCATGTTCTGTCTCCTCAACTTTAGAAGAATGCTGAAGGCCTGAGCACTTATAGACATTTTCTTTTCTTTTTTCTTTTTTTTTGTTTTTTACAGCCCAGGTATGCTACCATGCTGCACATTAATTATTACTGCCTGCAGCCATTTTCCATCGTCTGAGGAAAAACCCCACTAAACTTTACTGGCTTTCTTCTAGGCCCTGTGTGGCACTGTCATAAATGTGTAGACATTTGATCAAACCCCCACCCCCCTGTTTCATGCTGTCGGTGGGTGAAAATTATACACTGCTTGAATGAGTATTAAAATTGTTCTCCGCTTATGAGTGAAGTTTCTTTTGGATTTGTAAGCAGATGGAATGCAGCCCATGTTGCAATGGTAAGTCTGTTTTTTCAACAGTATGAAATGTGTATTGTTTCGCATAAACACCCCTAGGCTTCTGCCGAATGTGTACTCTAAATAATTTGGCTCGGAAAGACATTATAAAACTAGACCCTTGCCAAGACAAGATCCATACGTTTAAACTACTGAACTATAAGCCCCATAAGTCAGGTTACTTTTCAACTTCACAGCATGTGGGAAAATACTCGCTGTAGGTTTTTCCCCAATTAAGACTGCTTTTGCAAACATATCGAGACTGCAACCAATGTCAGCATTACCATCCCAAAAATGTGTTTTCTCTGTTATAAATCTTTTGGTTTTCCAACATTAAACGTGGATGCAAAAATGATGCTCCCCTGGCGCTCGTACAGGCTGCACTCCAAAGGCTGTAAAATGTTATCTGCACTGGAGCTGGACACTCCATTGCATCATGGGAACTGGAGAGGATATCAAAGGGCTACAATCGGACTGGGCTCAGAAATTCACTCTCTTGGCGACCGCTCACACGTACATATATCTCCAGTTAGGCTCTTTCTCCCCTCACATGAAGGCACCAGGGGTGGGTATCATTGGGATTTTTACTCATACTGATATTGATCCTGATAGTAATCGATACCGATATTTATAGATACCTTATTGATACTACCCTCAATACTTCGGTGCAAAAAAAAAAGATGGGAAATTCACATGAAAGATATTTTATCACATCAAAATATTTGGAAAGATTCAACATTTATTTTATTATTACTTGTTTCCTGCATTTCCTGCATATATAACGAGGCAGGAGCCATTGATACAAATGTACTGGAAAGTGTAGGTACAACTAGGGAAGGTCTGTGATACCCAGTTCTAAGACAAATTTTCAAAAATCTGAGGACTGGTAAAGTCTGATTCGTTATTCTACCGATGCTGTAGAAACTGAAATGTATGGAAACAATGAAAACTGACTTTCTATTTTTTCTACAGGGACAGGGCTGTGCACTCACATAGATACAAATGCACGCGCTTACTGAACACTTTGAGAGGTCTACAAAAGACTACAAATACACTACAAGACAAGTAAAAACCTAAAGTAATGTTAGGATGTAGGTAATGCTGATACATTTTATGCGCCATCTTCTTTATATCTGTTCACCTCAATGGCTTTCAAATGTTTTAGACCAAGTACCACCTTTAACCAAACCAAGTACCAGCTATAAGCCATCCCGAAGTACGCATGTGTGACATGCACGTTTTAGCAGAGCAAAGCTGTGTAATGACAGGGATGCATTAAATGCTTAAACAGCTCAGAATCCATTTTGTTAAGTTACCTGGTGGTAGTTGTGGTGAGAAACATTCCTTACAAAGGAAAGTAATAGCCAAGGGTGCCAAAAGGAAAACCTACGTACGTAAGACTAAAATAAACTTGCATCATAGCCCCTCTTGCTAAATCTATGAACTTAGTCTGTGTCAGGATCAGCCTCACTTGTTGCAGAGTAGACAATTCAATTTAATAAAATTTTATTTATATGGCACTTTTTACGACCAGGGTGTCACAACGCAGCTTTACAGAGACCAGGTCCAAACCCGTAGTGAGTAAGCCAAAGGCGACAGAGGCGAGGAAAACTCCTTCAACTGAAAGAAGAAACCTTGGGAGGAAGCTAGACTCAAAAGGGGGTGAATTATCTATGATCTATCCAGTGGTTCCAAAAGAGTTCAGAATGTATCACAGAAGAGACATTTCGCAGTCATAATATGAAGCGACAAAATTGCAATATGATATTCTGTCTGTATCGAGCAGCCCTGGTCCCAACCCAGTCTCAGTGCTGACACAGGCAGCAGGCAGCAGGGTTTCGGCTGCAGTCCCAGGGCGGGTTGGCAGAGGCGGTGAAACACTTCCCCTTCCACCGTGTGCGGGCCCTGTCCAAGCCACTCCAGTTTGGCACGGCTTACCTGGAACACCCCGGGCCTCTGTCTGCAAACATTCTTCATGGCAAACTCTGGAGCCCACACAGTCACAGCATGGACAGTGCAGTAATGCGGTGGGGTAAGCCAGGCTAAGACACAACTAGCAGGAAAAAAAACAGTAGAGGCTTCTTTCAAGCTATTCATGCCGAGCACACAAAGAATCGTACACGCAAGGTAGGGCCTTTTTTTTTATCAATTGAAGGAATTACACAGATCGTATGTCACCATATGGAATTCCTTTTACACATAATGCATTTCCTTCATGGAGTCTGTGAGAAGCCGTACAGCAACAGTCTGCTGGGAGCACACTTTAGGACAGAGGAAAAAACCTCAGAGTGTGTGTGTGTGTGTGTGTGTGCGCGCACGCGTGTGTGGGGTGGGGGGCCTCTGTCAGGGGCAGCCTCGGCACAGTGAGCAGAAATATGCCATATGCACTCGTTGAACTGGGGCCTGCATGGGCTTCTCTCAAGGTTATTAGAAAACCCAGTGCACCAAGCAGTCAGAGCAAAAACAAATACAGCGCAGAAGAGCTGAAAGAAGGCTCAGGCCTTACTGCACCTCTCAGGGGCAAAACCCACTCTAGAACATTTGAGGTGAGAAAACAAGTGAGAAAGGTTTTTCATTTATATTTAATCAAGAAAATATTGTGAATTTTTGCGTAGGTCAAGCAATCTGTGCACAAATAATAACTCTTTTGAATGCGAGGAAATGTACCACTTACTATATACTATATAGATAGAATTAGATAGAATTTAATCCAATATATTTTAAGACTGTCAATAAGATAAGGTTTAGTTCATACAGAAAATATATCAGACAGCACTTATAATATAGACAGTAAAACAATACACCAGACATTGTTTTGGTGCATAGTTCACTTGTAATTGCTTATTAATTCTAACATTCTAAAAGTGCTGCAGCTGAATCCACACCTTTAGACTGATGCATTGTGTCTTTATACTCCTAGTTTGTTGTATCTGATCCCTCCTGTTGCGTCAATGACACAGTCGCTTCTGCAG
>JBBMFX010000011.1:12764949-12776241 GCA_037832545.1 Rhabdalestes septentrionalis
CCATGATCACTCGTTCTTGGCTCCTGTCATTTCTCCAGGCGGTACATTCTTTCGCTGTGCGAGCACATGAACCCAGCAGAAAGAAAGCAGGGACTCCAGGACTCTGGGAAGAAGAGGGATTCACATGGGCTCTGGGCAAACCAGCGTTAGCGATGAGCAAACAGCCGGCAGAGGCAGCACAGTTTGATCCGAGCGCCTTATCAGGGGCCGTTTAATGGAAGATAAACTGGGTCATAAACGCGGTGAGACAACACAGTCTGGTTCAAACACAATAAAAGCGCCTCAGCGGGTGCGCAGAGGCAGAGCCGATGGATTAGATGTCACTTGGGGCTGTTGACTCAAATTGTTCGATGTCACCAGAGGATCTCCACCCGAGGAGAACCGAGCGGCAAAAAAATAAACACGGATGAACACTAACTGCTGGGATTAGCATTCGTTTTATTAGCCTTGCGCTCCAACTGTTCTTCAATTAATCTGCTATTACTGTCCAAAGGTCTTGTGTTCTTTTTGCTAAGAAATGTGGTCTGAGAATAACAAAGCCAATAATTACATCTTTAAAAGGTAGGCACAATCGCACCGACTGCCTTGCACACTGATAACAAGCTGCAAGTACAACTTATACAACCCTCCCACCAGCCCCAAGAAGGCCAGGCTTCATGACAAGTCAGCCAAACTTGATAGAACATTTCAGCGAGTAAACAATTCGCTATCACCTTATTTAACCTTGGCAGCTGCAGTTCTGTGGAAGACGTTTGCAGCCTTAACCCTTAGTGCACACCCTTAGTTCCCAGGGCTGCTGCGCATTTCAATCGGCACTTCATAAAACATTGACTTACAACATGAGCTCAAGTCCAGCAGTGCTTGAGTCATGAAAAGGCATGGCAGTAAATGCAATCTGATTTTTTTAAGTTTGATTAAAAAGCAATAAGGCCAAACTATCCAGCCAAGTTTGTTAACTTCTTTTCATGAGTACACATTGCAAACATACACCCCTGTATATGTTTTTGTACCCAAACTGCAAAGTAAGGATTTTTAGCTGAACCATATTCCCCAGACTAGACAGCAGGTCCCAGGTGGATTTGACTCTATAGGATCGACATGCAAAAGAAAAAAACAATCCCCCAACACATGTACGTGCAGGGGTATTTTTGGACCAGTCATATCTGAACTAAGACATATTGACTGCTTCAAGCTGCGCTGAAAATGACATCATTAGCATGCATACTGTATGTAGAGCTGTGAGTCCATGCACGTAATGCATTGCACCGGAGATCAGGCTAAATTTAGCTCTCCTAACTACCCCGCTGCCGGGCCTCCGACCATTCCTCCTGAAAACTACATGGACACCGTGTTTTTGTTCTCCAACACCACATAGCTAACCTGAAACAAGCGAACGCTTTTAACTGGGTGTTTCTGACTTGAACGATTCTGGGTCATCAAATATTTAATAGGAACAAGTGCCACGCTTTCAGTATGGCACTAAATAAAAAGCCTGTGTCAAAAGCAGGGTCAAGGTGCTGCGGCGAGACACCTCCATCAATCCTGTGGCCACAGGCTGTGGTTAGCGAGTTAGCGGGCAGAGCCGACTAAGGGGTTCCAATCAAGGAACTGTCAATTAATGTGTGAGAGGAGCAGCTGCAAATGTAACAGAGCACATGAAAGTCTGCCTGCGAGCCTCAGTTAACGTTCTATCTTAGTGGCTTCTACTTTGTGGGAAGGGGATAAGCATCAGCCTCTCTTTATCACTCATTCGGCACTCTGTAGAAAACATAAACATTTGTGTAATCAGGGGCCTCTGAAGGGCCTCAGATGAAGAAGGAAGGGGCGACAGAGTACTAGGTATCCAACACTCCATTACAGCCCTTGTCTCTACAAATGCTTTTACAGATGCTAAAGCAAAAACACGATTTCAGTGCAGACTGGAAAATGCCACTGATATCAATAGCATTTGGGGCATGAGCTGGGCATTACTATTCGAAATATCAGATATCTATATTCACCTTATCTTTACTTAAATGGGTATTGAAATAAGGTAATGGAACGTAAGGTTTCAATTGAATTTCACTTTTAAATATGCATTTCTTCTCATGTTAAATGAAAAAGGACACCTATATTGTCCCAAACCTCCTGGGACATAGTACCATTTTTAAAAGTAAAAAAAAAAAAAAACATTGAGCAGTCTCTCCATCATTTTTTATTATTTAATATTTAACCATTTCCTTCAGCCAAGAAACCAAGAATTTTTAAAGAGTATACAACAAAATGTTAAGCTAGCATTGACAAGTGACTACTGTTACTTTCTATTCTACGCTGTTAAAATTTAAGGAATATTATTTGTACATGAAAGGCTCTAAAGACTAAAGTGTCAATGTCTGAAACAACTAATGGCACACATTATTTTAGGCACTCTCATTTAATAAAAAAATGACAAACAGCCTTTCAGTTCATGTTTAACCTCTTAGTATGAACTCCAGTTTTTTTAACCAATAGGAAATAACTTGATATCCCCTCATTTTTAGACATACAGGGGACAAACAAGCATCCAAGTCCTCCCCACTAAAGCCAGAACTTTAATATGGTGTCCAATCCAAACTGATTAAGCATCACAGAGCACAAACAATGCTGGCCCTTAAATCTCTGGGAGCCTCTTTTGGGGGACGGTGGAATGAAAGAGTGCTCTGTTAGGCCCAGCAGATGACAGGCGTCTGCTCAAGAGATAAGTCTTCCCCTGCGATCTCCCCGTCCTGCATTTAGAATGCACTCCATGCAACGGTTAGTCCAGCATGAGTGCATGGTTTACAAAAACACTGACCCACCGGAGCAGCAGGCAGCATTATGTTACTAAAAAACATGCATGTGTGTAGCAACTTATAAATATAATTCAAAGGAAATCTCTTTCTGGAAACAATAAGAAGCTGTAAGATAAAGCTTAATTAAGAAAAGGCTTTTACAAATGTTTAAAAAACACAACTCTGCTACTAATTAAATTTTTGCAACATTCCGCTCATCAAAGTTCATTAAAGAAAATTATATTATGTTGACCATTTAATTTTACAGTCTAATAGCACATGTAAAAAAGAATTCTGCACAAAAGTGGTTTAAAATACGTGAAACGTTAAAGTACTTCTATTAGGTGTTCTTCCAGTTTTAGAGAAATATAACCATCTTTCAATTTAGTGCATCGGGTTACTGCAAACCTAAAAATATGTCCATTTACATTAAAATAGTCTCCCCAAACCTCTCACAGGCAGTGTATATTGTCAAAGTTTCCCCAAGAGGGCCAAAATGACATCATACTTGCTAAACCCCCACAGCTTCGTTTGAACGCCAGCACAAACATAAAAACGCTCAATCCATTCCTCACTCTGCATTTACACAGGCTGGGTTTGACTGAACAACAACATGTATCACGGGGAGCAGACGTGCCACCACATTCTCAATCAACTCTTAACCAGCTAAACGAACAGAGCCAACAATCACAATACTCATATTAGAGCCTATGTAATGCAATAAGCTGAACTAATTAGTTCAATACTGCCTGTTCTGTATACCCTACATGTTAATACTGTGTACCACCAGAGTACAAAACGAAAAAGAGGTTCTACAGTGTACTAGTCATTCAGCAAATTATTCTTCATTTCATCTCGGTCCATAAATAGTCGTACTGCATTAGGTCTCAAGGTGAGTGACCCTGACTCTCAAACGCACAAAGAAGGAAAGAAAGATGAAATAAAGAGGGATAAAAGCTGTGCGTTCTTTTTATTTCTTTGTATTATTCTTTTTTTAAATACACAGCCTACTCCGACAAATTTTCCAGATAATATGTGTTGTTAAGTGGCTGTATGATGTCATCTGTTTTTTTTGGTAAAGCTGTCTTTGCATGGTGAATCATTTAGTTACTTGAATTTGTTCCAAACGCACTTTGAATAAACTCCCCGTCTTTAAAGAATGTAAAGCCCCTTGTAAAGTACCTGTAGGTTAATCGATAACCAACAGCTGTAAATGCTTCAACAGTCATTCAAAACTCTACCACATGATCCCATTGATGTATGTAATTTATTAAATAATATGGCCTCTTGGAAGAAGGCTACTATAATATTCATTTTCTTTATTAGCTGTTTGCATTGGTCTGAAAATAGCTTGGTTATTTTTTTTTTGTCTTCTGTAAACAAGACATTGCAGATGATTTTATACAGTTCCAAATTACAGCATATTTCAAAAAATAACTGATCAGTGAAATAAACAGGTTTGTTGCTTTTGACCACTTTTTGATAAACAGATTGTTTTGAATGGCTTTGTGTCAAGTGCCAAGTTCTACGAAAAGTGAGATTTAAGCAACTTTCAACAAAAAAGTAGTTGAGTGAGGACTTATATCAGCCTTTGTCCTCTGCAGTGAGAGAGAGAGAGAGAGAGAGAGAGAGAATGACAAGAAAGAGTTAAAAGCCCAGAGTCTCTGAAGCTTGACAGTCCTGTATACAGTGAGGGCTTACAGCTACTCAAGCAGGTGATTCTCAAGCCTGGAGCCTGGTATGCAAGCTCATTTCCTGATTACAAGTACATGCAAGAGAAAAAGAGCTTTCAAAGCAAGAGCAATTGAGGTGGCAGGAGTGCAAGCTTTTAGTTTGCATAGATATATTTTAGCTCAGCCCTTAGCAGGACATGTGCACTGAGACTGAATACCATGTGGAAGCGTAAGAGTGGTTTATCTGCTTCTGAACACAAAAACACATCCAAAGAAGTCACAAGTTGCGATGCGCATGTTCCAGTTCCGAGTCAGAACAAGCACACCAGCACTATAATTAAAAATCGACCATCTTTTATATTATTATCATATTTTACATTCTGTTTATTTAGACTGAACTATATTTGTAAAAGCGAAATTCTGTTAAATGCCCAGATTTTAGTCGTTCACGGTCTGTACCGCATTTGTGATTGCACAAATTCAAAGTAATTATTCAGTAATTCTTCAAAGACGTCTTTGTAATAACTAGAGAGGTCCAAAGTCCTTTTAGACTAAAGTGCATTTGCTTTAAAATATTAAAAGTCTGAGTAGTTTTTTTTTTGTTGCTGGTCCTCACAAATTCAATTCGAGTGCCTGATTTCAACAGCAAACCGCTTAAAGTAGGTTTGGAACCAGATCATTTTCATTTGTGGACGTTGAATTGGTCAAGAAATCTTGAAAGTTGAATTATGTAGTTACTATTCAACTCACAGAATACAAAATATAACATCAAGTCAAATACATATATCTGTACATTAGATCCCATATTTCTGTTTATAAAGTTCTACCAATATATCCAGACTAAATGTGAAGGATCACAGTGTATCTCAATTGCAAAAAACAGCGAGGCATGCCTCTTGTTTGCAGAGCAGTAGTGGTAAGAGTAACTAATTCTTATTCTTTTGTTGATTAATGGTGTGTATAGTGGTATAGTTATATATAGTGGTAGTGGTAACACAATACCCAATAAACAATAATCATGCAAGGTACATATAGATTTTTTAATATATATATGTATTTTTATATAATTGAATGAAACAATTAAATATCACCACCCATCCCTATTACATACTTTATAAATGATGTAATTACACAATCTCATTTCAATTCATTATAATAACAGAAATAACTCTAGCCCTCTAAAGGTTAAAATATATGTATTTTTCTGCTCACAGTCATGGTGGATAAGAAACAAAGAATTCCCTCCAAAACTGAACCAAAATTATCGCCCTCTCACTCTAATTCGATCCTTCACGAGGACACGAAGGACTCTGATCATTCCTCTGTGCCTTGAAACATTTGTATCCCTGGTTTCAATCTGATGGCTGCAGAGACGTAATGGCTGCGAGTTTTTGCGGTTGGCTGACACATATGGTGTGCGATGGTGTTCGGGCTGCATGCCCGGGTTGGAGTAGGAGGACAGGAGCAGCGTCTCTGTTGCAGTTACAGCACTGCCACTGCTCTTCATTACAGGCCCACACCAAGCCTCAGCCACCAGAACAAGAGACCCACGTTTCACACTGAGGGTCAAACAGACACATATGACCTCCAAATACTGTAATGTCACCGACATCTACCAGCGCAACATAGTGTCAATAATAGCATGATATGTGTAGAGTAAAATCCTACCCTGTGGCTGCCGTCTCTGCCCTCCTCAACATCATCCAAACACCAACTCAACCTACTCAACTCAAGTTCACTGCTGACAAAATAACATCGGGATTTACTGCCAATCTGTAAATCTTCTAGCTGATTCAGCGCTTTTTACCACTTTGCATTTTTATTGAAAAAGCTGTAACCCTGCAACTAGCTTTCATTCAAAATACAAAAAATACAGCTGTCCCTGTTGATTATATTATTGATTATATATTATTATGATTGTATATTAACAGCAGATGTGTGTGTATTGATAGTACAAACTTTTGCACGTTTGTGAGATGCTGCTGGTGTGGGTTTTCTGACTTTTTATAACAACACACTGAAAATTGAAATCTAACAACTGTATCTGATAAAAATCGACAAATGATCTAAAGATTTCTCTCTCTCTTCCTTTCTTAAACTACAACGATTGGAGATTAAATGCTGTTCGTGCAATACTTAGCTCCTTTAGACAGTATCAATCAGGCCTTTATTAAAATGACCTGCAATTATATCATTAAGAGGAAAACTAGCTGGGATGTGGCAATACCTTTCACATCTGTTCTGTACATGTTCTGTGCAGAGTGTTCTGTGACATGTGCCCTGATTGTGCTTGCCTGCTTGTAACATTTTCAGGTTGTCTTTGTTTGACTTCTTCCTTATCGAGGGCTCCTCCTGAGCTAATCTCCCCTCACAAAGCCCTCCATTTTGTGTTCCTCTCTGGAGATAGTGTTACACGGAGTCCAGACACAACTCACAGGGCCGGAGGGCTGGTGGGAGAGAGCAGTGGCGATTAGCACACTTCCTCCCTCCGCTGCATGCCATACATGTGCACTCTGCTTACCGCCACTCTGTGCTGCACCACCCAGCTGGACAAACAGACTATTGCACAGAGGCAGAGAAAGGGCTAATGTAATTTGGCCAGAATATAAATTGAGAGAATCCTCAGTGGCTTCACTGAGCTGGATAAAGACATGTAGTTTACTTATGCAGCTTTTGGACAGTAACTCTTGTACAAAATTCCACATTTTACTCTATATATTCCTCAACTGTATATGTTCCTTTACCCTATTGTATTCCTGTTGTGTAGATATCTTACTTGTACCTTAATTCACTGCTTACTTTATATCTTATCTTTTTCAAGACTATTATAATAGTCTGTATTTGTAAAGTGTCAATAAAAGCATCTATCTATCTATCTATATATCTATATATCTATCTGGCTCTTTTCTTCTAGTCTGTTTACAGCAACATGTACACTTCTCACATTGCATGTTATACTTGTAGCATGGTAACGATATTCATCATTACTGTAAGAAATGGCATCACTTTGTAATTTATTTTATACAGTTATATAATTACATTTAAACAATGTACCAAAATTGCAGCACAAATTTCAGTCATTTAAGTGCTACAAGGTCCATTACATATTAAATATTTGCACCTTATTTCTAAAGCTTCTCAGCATTTCACGATATGCCACTTGCTTGCAAAGGCATGTAGTGCCCCGAGAGGACTGGAGGCATTTACACTACAGCAGAGGCAGTGTGATCTTATCAGGCCGATTCGTGTTGTTTGTCACTTTTGACGTGGTAGAAAGAGGGAGTGAGGGTTTGGAGTTCCCCTGAACAGGAAAAGTACTGAAGCAGTGCGGCCATGTGTGTGTGCATGTGTGATGGTCTGGGAATGGGTTCCGCTCCGGCAGTCCCCTTTTACAGACATTTAGAGGTCCCCTGTGGTCCACGTGCATCTCTCTCTCTCTCTCTCACACACACACACACACACATACATTACCTCTGAACAGAGAGTTATAAGGGCTGAAGGGGCCACACTCAGGGGCCCCTCCCAACTGCGCGTGTCCTCATTGTTCTTCTCAGGAAAAAAAGGAGGGAAAACGAGGGAGGGGAGATTTTTCTCATATGCAGGAAAGGGAGGGGTTCAAAGCTCCTCATGTTCTGACCTGGTACTAGAGGGGGAAAGAAAAAGAGCGGAAGAGACAGCAAAACAGAGAGAAAGAGGGAGATGGAGAGAGAAGACAACAGGATAGTAAAAGGAGTGAAAAAGAGAGGAAAAAAAGACAGGGAGAAAAAGTGTAGAGAATGGGAGAGACAGAGAGAGAGACAGAGAGAGACAGAGAGAGAGAGAGAGAGAGAGAGCTGACTGGATTCTTTCCTCAGAGTAGAGTAATAGACTGAATGTTTACACAGGTGTTTTATGATCAGGCAGTGCGTTCCGCAACATCTCACTATAAATACTCCATCTCTCTCTCTCACACACACACACACACACACACTTACATATACAATACACGTGCAGCTGTAGACCCTCACCACACACAGCACAAAGCATACAGCTTAATGTTCAACAGCATTCAAACTGATATGAAGAAATAATGACGTTTTTAAAACATTTTGAATCTGCCTTAGCCAGAGAAATCTGCAGACCCTTTCTGATAAATAACACTTAAGAGTTAAGTTCTTCAAGTTCTTATCACAGCTACCAAGACTGTAGAAATAGACACATTCTAACAGGATGTAATATTTCAGGCGGACTGGATCTTTCACTAGCTCGTTTCAACATAGTTCCATGTTACTCTCTTTAAATGTTCCCAGTTTTCGTTGCCTGATGATTTTTATACTACAGCGTGGTAACATTGAAACATACACATTTCTCTTTTCCTAAAAACAAAAGAGAGAAACACCCCTAACAGATCCATCCTTGAGCTGTGACACACCTGGTCTACCTTTTTATACCGTCACGTCTCTGGCACAGCTATAATCAGTTTAGCGGTCCACACTTCCTTTCCGTTAAAGCATCAAAATGCACGCTGGCTGCTGATGATTATCTGACTGTAAATTTCTTACCAGATGCTTTTTTGAGAATTTATGAGCTATGAATATATATGATCCAGGGTACGGTTTTCAGAAAGGCACAAATAATGTGTTTTTTATGAATAAGCTATTCTGACAAATACTTATATATACTTGTGAATGTAAATATATATATATATATATATACTTGTGAATGTATATGTGTGTGTGTGATATGTTTGTCTGTGTTACTGTGTGCTTAACCACCCTGTTAGAGGGCAATCCTGGTGGTCAGGGCTTGTGCTGGACTTTGTTTTATGGAGAGCCTGGACTCTGAGGGGGCTGAGTGGAAACTGTCCAATCAGCTGCTTCCACTGGTGGACCACAGCAGCCTGCTCCAATAACAACAAGCCTCTGGCCACCAGTCAAGCCAGCGAAGGGCTCACCTACCGCTTACACAGCTCAATGAAACAACTAGGCCAACACACAGAGAGAGACTGTGTGTGAGCAAGAGAGAGAGAGAGACAGGGAGATAGCGACATACTATAGTATCAAGGATGTAAACTCTGCATTAAACATACAGTGCTGTGCAAGTGTTAGGCCATGTGAGGAAAGTTCTGTTTATTGCAATTTATCTGCGCAGTGAGCATTCAAAATGCATTCTTTTACGTGAAATAAGTTATTGAGAGTGGTCTTAAATGTTAACACAGGTCAAGAACTGTTGTGTTAAATAGGTTTTTGCTGTGAGTGAGTTTTCTTGTGTAATTCAAAATGTATGTTTTGTTTCACATGTAAATAAACCACTAAAATAAACTGTGAATTTATGTCTTCCAGTGGGTTAGATTAACACCGTCCAAACCTCTCTTCGTGAAAGTCCAGCATTTCCAATCACAATCCCTAAAATGCTTCAGCAAATCAAAGCACCATAGCATTATATCAGTTGCTGCTAATAGAACAAATCAATCCAATGGTTGGACACATGAAGGAGTAGACGAACCAAACTTTCTTTCCTTTAATGGAAACAGAACATTCTACTGTACCTATTAACATATCACATAAACCAATTGTATGATTGTTGCCTAAGACTGTGTTCTAAACTCACAAGCATTTACCGGACATTTTAAAAATGAGAGCTGCACAGTCATTAAACTCTTACAAAGTGAAAGTGTTTTTTTTAAATGCCAGCTTTTGCTTTGTTCCCCCCTCCCTAAACACACAAACAACTTCAAATTCAAGGGAGCAGCAAGCCACTTTCAAGTGTCCAGCTCACCTCAGAGGGAGGGAGATGAGGAGGGAGGTGAGACGAGGCTCTGGCGGAACCAGCTCCACATTCTCTCCTCCAACAAAGAGCCAAAACTACAGCTGTGAGCCAACCTGCCTTAGGTAATTGTTCTAAATGGTTCACTTTAAAACTGATTACAACACAATATAGAGTGCATGCCAATCACAACACATCATTTTGACTTGTGTTGGGGTTTGCAAAAAAAAAAGAAAGGCACGTTTTAGTATATGTGTGTGAGTGTGTGTGTGTGAGAGAGAGAGAGAGAGAGAGAGACTTTGATAACATTTGTTCAGCTACATTTACAGGAAAAGAAATTTGCAAGAACAAATCCGCCACTGTTCTCTCACTGTCTGTACAGGAAAAAATGTTTATACATAAACAAACCATACATTAGCTGTAGCTAGTGCTGAAAGGATTTATGTGTGTTTATGTGTGCATATGTGTGTGGGTGGTGGGAGGGTGCAGCTGGTTGCTGGGCAGCAGGGTCTTCTGAGGTGAATTAAAAGAATTTAGGTCACTAGAGCCGAGATGTTGGAGCAGAGTGAGCTACAGCCAGGGGAAACTGAGCAAGAGGCCCCGAGAAGGGGAGGCTACCACTGCCTGTACATCCTGAACACACACACATACACACATGCATGCGCGCACATACACACAGAGTTAACACCTTCACTGGTCTCTGGTCACACACACCATTAACAGGACTGGAACCGCCCTAATGAATCTCTTGCAAAGGGCTTTAACATGTCCAACACATAATACAAAAAAACAATGTCAACAAATACACATTCACAGAAACCCTAAAGAAACAATTAATAATACTGGATTTTAAATAAAGGCTGTTGAGCCATTTGAATCAGAACCTCTTGTTGATATGTTGCCACTAGTGGTCCTAGATGTCTGACATGTCAGGGTGATATTCAGATTTTCTTTTGAGCTTCGGTCATTTGGCAGAATGTATTCACATATTAGTTGGACACAGTAATAACGAACGTGCTGTTTTGCTACATATTTTCTAATGTTACTTGTTACAACCAGGAAAAAGACAGGTGCCCTCTGCTCCT
>JBBMFX010000011.1:12816803-12839521 GCA_037832545.1 Rhabdalestes septentrionalis
ATCGGGTGGGGGGGGGGGTGGGTGGCGGTGGAGGTAAAGCAACAGAGGCTGAGAAAGACAGAGAGAGCAAGAGAGAGAGAGGGATAGACATGCAGGTATACTCAGTCTCTTTACACTACAAGGAATTCTGTTGTTTGTTTGTTTTCCCCATAAGGAATGCATCACTGTCATAAAACCTCGGTCGCTATAAATAAAGCAACACAGAGGCTCAACATAAACACCTGAAACATCAAAAGAGCATATGGGGCAGTATGGTCTGCTTCACAGACGGAGCACAGGTGCATCTTTCAGCTTTCAAATATTTGCAGACGGATTTGTAATATGTTACTATACTGACTCATTACTTTTCTAATTCCATTTTCTGTTTTTTCCTGCTAATATCAAATACAAATTCATATTTGACAGAATATTGTCTTTCAATTGAATACATCAATTAAGTGATTTGGGAAGACCACTTGCCATGTTCACATATAAATATTCTTCAAAGCTTGGATGAAGGGCGGTGATCATTTTTTTGCTCTACGTACAGTATGACTAACACACATAGAATACATATGCAGATGTGTTTGAACGGTGATATCTTGCAACATTTATTCATTCTTCACTCGGTGTCATATAAAATGATAGTTAAAAGAAAGCAGCTGTTACATACATTAGACTTGCGTAGGTGTTTGAGGCAATTTGGAGAGACATAAAGACGTAATAGTGGCTACACTGCAGGGAGATTAGGCTCAGCACCAGCACCTTTCCTCCTCTCCAAATGCTTTCCTGGGCTTATCCCCAATCTTTATCCAGTTTGTTCAGTTGAAAGTGTCGCTTTTGCCTCACCTAAAGCCATCTGATGGATTTGTCTGTTGAGGGTTTGCTTAAGAAGACTCTGCCTTAGTGTGAACAGAAGGGCCACTCCCAAACCTGCTGACAATGGATGTGTTCTCACGACACACAGAAGCATCTTTGAGAGCAGCGGAAATTCCATGAGTATGTGAGATATTTAAATCAATGGTGAATCCAAAGTTGGTATAGTTGATCCGAGTCCACACATGTCGGTCTGAAGGCAAATTAAGCGAGGAAGGCAAACACAGCATTTCTGCTGTGGTGAGAAAACACTGAGGGACATGCAAATCAAAGGCAAAGGAATGTGAAGCAATAAAGAAGGGTTTTTAACAATACTTCACCCCCTGCCCCACAGAGACCACAGTGATCTCAATGATCCACAATGTCAGGCTTCATATATCACAAGAACGCTCTGCATCTTCGCAGCATCTTTTGAAATTGAAAGACATTAGCTAACTTTTGTTTAGGAAAACTGCACTTGGCTTGATCACTTTTTGGCTCATAGTGCTGGAAAGTTATTGAATTGACATTTAACTATAGTGCAAAATCAACAAGAAGCTATGAACCATTTTTAAACTCTTTATGAAATGAATCTTCATTTTGTATCATTGCATGAATTGCACACAGATTACATTTAATGCCTAACATCATTTGAAATATTTAATCAAGTTTTCACAGATATATTCAAATGAGAAGTTAGACAAACCTGTTGGTGTCTAAAAACCTAAACCTAACGGAAATCTCAGTAACGAAAAGGTAACCCTTCTGTTCTTGTATCTTATCATAGTTAAGTGCCTTTAATGGGATTAGGTGTGGTAGTTAGCGTCACGTTCTCAGGTGCCTAAAAGTCATTATCTTTCCAGGAAGCTGCTTATCTACATGAGACATGATGGCACCTAATAAGTGGCTTTTCTTCTTTCGTTAATGGCATCTGTCTTTTTGCTTAAAGTAATGCAAAGCGGCTTTTTGCTACATATATTAATCAATTAATCCCTCCCAATTCAACAGACACGTGAAGTAACCAAACAGTAGGCAATATGCAAGAATGTGTCCGAACAAATTACACTCAATGATAAAGGTGTCATAGAGAGTGATTCAGGGATAGAACATTTTAATGGATGGTTCTTTAAGGAACCACCTGTGTAAAGATGTGCGAGTGTGAAGAATCTTTAAAAAAAAACAACCTTTCATCATGGAAAAGCCCTATAAGAATCCTAAGCAAGAATCATTTTGCTGCCTTTATTTTTAAGAGTGTGAGAAAACATAAAGCTGAATCTCAGCAGAAGCTCTTTGTCCCACTCGTCCTGCGTTCCGTTCCGTTCTCAAGCACGCTCAACAAACGAGGGACTACATTTGTGCTTCTGACATTTAGAGAAGTGCGCGTCAACCTGCCTCCCAAGCCTGCGTAGTGGGACTGGAGAGTGAATGCCAGCTTTGTGCCATGTTTGGGACGCTCTTTGTAACCTATCCAAAGCGTTTTCCCTCGGCCGCGCATTCCCAACCTCCACCTCCTCCCAGAATGTTCCCGCCAGCAGCTGCTGCCCTCCACGTGAATTGTGGGATTGTGCGAGACTGTCCTGCAAGTCGAGGGCGCACTGCGACTGGCATTCAAGGGTCGAGGTGGCACAAGCGGCCAAAGAATACTTTGAGTGTTGTACCAAATCGCCACTGTGTTATTCTTTTCATTTCCGAAACCCTTCCTACATTTCTGCCGAGGTCCAGAAGGGGTGACTGTATCTGTAAACACTACGGTTAAAATGTCATTACAACATTACAAGAACTATACTCACCTTTCAACCCCTAAATGTGGGATAGGACCTGCCAAATGAATATCACTGCATACACTGTGTAAGGTAAAAATGAATACATTAAGAATCTACAGCTTTAAAGAAAGTCTGAATGAAACGAGTGTCAAAGAAAGATGAATATAACTTTAACAGTAATGGCCGCGGTCAGGATGAAACCATCTGTCTCCAAAACAGTAACTAAAAAACCTTCCTAACTTTGAATGCAATCATCAGAACAAGATTGTTTTAAAATAACTGTGTACTTTTGGTCTATTCAGTTTAACACAATGTAAAAGGTAACATGTGTTCTCAAACAACAAAGAATAAACAGACGAAAATGCCATTTAGACATAAATCAGCAATTAATTTTTACATTCCTGTAAATTAAGGCCCACGTGTCACCACTTCAGTTCTTCACTTTCAAAACTACATGACTTGCATATTAGTTTCACATTATTGGCCAAAGCAGCAGAATTATTTATAAACATTGAATAATCTGTCTTAAAACTGCATAATAATCCTGCAGTTTAGGGGCTAACAGTCTTCCATCTGCTAAACAGACGAAAAGACTGGCAAAAAAAAAAAAAGGTTTACTCCACTTAAAACACATTTGGACATATTAATGTTCACTCCTAGTCACACACACACATACACACACACACTGCATTCATTTTGCCAACCAGATCAATACATATCCTCGCTTTGATTGGATTAGGATTATATTCTCAGATTTATTTTAATTGGATTCTTACTCTCTTTCTGTCAAGTATTTGTGCAGTTTACATGGAAAAATCAATACGCCAATCAATACCCTGAATGGTCCGGAAGTGCTGAAGTCTTTGGGTGCAGCTGCCATAAAGCAGTGCCGCATTGATCCAAGCAGGCTGGACACCTGCTACAAGCCAGAGACCAACAAAACACTTTCTACTTTTCTACAGTTGTTCATGGACTCTGACCTTCTGCTATGGTCTTGTTACGGCCTACGGGTACGGGGGAAACACTTGTGCCTAAAACCTTATTTCTTCTTTTTATCTTAAATATAACACGATATATCCCCACTGCCGGGAAAACAAAAACAAAACAAAAACATGGCAACAGAAAAGTGAAGTCATTTTGTACTTCTAGTGTAAGTTCATCTCAAAACACTGTACTCATTTTGTAGCATTTCTATTGGTCAGTTTATCTCAAAAAGTTCACACAATGTAACAGGTAGAAGCTGTGTTCAAATGAGGTCAAAAAATAAAACTAAAAAGAGATCAATTGTTTTCTTAGGACAGCAATAATATGTTAAAATATGATCAACTACATTCTAAAAAGCACTGAATAAATTAGTTCATGTACCACCGGAGTCAACTTAAAATAACATAATTAAACCATTATTTATTATTTCATATCGCTTTTAGTCAATATCAATCCTGTAGAAGAATCATTTGTATAGACCACTGTTTTTTTTTATTTCTTGTCTTGTAAAAACACTGTAAAGTGCCTCAGTGCACTTGCTGGAAAATGCTAAAAACTCAAGCCAAATGCTTCATGGAGCTGTGATTAATGTAAGGTGCCATTAAAGTAAGAGAATGAAGATTTTAAAACATGAAAATGAAAACATTGCTCAAACCACAGGCCATAAATGGTGCATTTCACATGGCACACAGGTGTGAATTCCAGTTAGAGTGTTTACCTCTTCCACCCACTGCTATAGATATATAGAGTCACACAGGGTCATCAACCCAAGTGAATACATCTTCATTATAGAGCATTTGGATTAATTTAGGTCCATATGGAACAAGCTGTCCCCGTCTAACAATGCTAAAAATCAGAGCGCTTGTCTGCAACTAATTGCCTTTAAACAATATCTGAAGATTGGCTGCTAATCCTAGTCTAGCGCTGTCGGCATTGTGAGGAACTTCAGATTGTAATACCTCCAACCATACTACTAATAAAGGCGTAACATGAATATCATCCCTCATATCACTCCAATAGTCTGATTTTATGCTATTCTTTGTTAAGCCAGATGTCCAATCCTGTAACAGTAACAGGTGGCCATTTGTATAATTAGGCCATCGTAAGCCAGACTTAAGGAGCAACATATATTCGGACATAATATTTACATATCGTATGAATCATAACTAGATCTACCACATTGCTCAAATTTGTCCAGTAAGTGGGTGTAACTCGAAAATTCATAATGACATTTAGTGATATTCAGTGGCACATGTGTGCCCATCATTTAATTCCCAAGCAGACTCCAGGTCACATAAACGTGGCCATCCCAGTTAAATTGTTTAATTACAAAATCCATGATCCACGATAAAGTGGAGATACTAATTTGCACACAAATGACCACCTGTCACTCCAGGGAAAAAGAAGACATCTGCTTTGGGACAATAGGAGGAGAACAATGGGGGTTAATCGACTCCAGTCATAACATAAGTGTGTGCATGTTCTGGGAAACATGGTTAAGGCATTCAGAGATCAGCGCAAGACCACACAAATCAGGCAGGAATCTTCACAGCCTGAGAGGAAGTTAAGCCCAAACCAGGCACAACATTCAAAGCACACTGCAACGAACGGTCATTTCACATTCATGATGTCAAGTCAGCCTCATCAGGCCACTTAATCCTTAAAGACATTAATACTGAAGGGCAGATTATGATCTATGCCCAGTGCCCAGTCAATATTTATTGCTCAGAAAAGCATTACTTCTGTTTTTTCATTACTTCTGTTTATTTTAAACAATTAGCCTCACATATGTACAGAACATTTTGCCTTAACACACATATCTGCCTCTAAAACCTAATGATAGCTCCTAGAAGACAATAAAGTGGGAATAAAAGATGTGAAAAGGATGGTCATGTTATCATGAAATGCGTAACTTAAAAAAACCCAAACACTTCTGTTCACTTCCACTGGTGTGACCTACAGGGATCATAAATTCATAAATGGTGACACGGTAGTTTAAATACAAAATGTATCTCTACTGATACAATCCTTAGTGATCCAGCCTCCTAGAAAAAGACAATGTATAGAATGGACATAATAAAAACATCCCTGTAAACATTCATCTGCATAAATTATTAAATGCAATTTAAATTCAAAACCCACCTTAGCTGGTGTAAATTCTACCTTTTAATAAAGTCCATGTAGTTGAAACACATTCTTTTAAAATGACCCCTACATTTTCATTATTTCAAAATAACCCTTACATTTTCACTGTACAATACAGCTTGTACATACAAGTATAATTCACTTGTGAGACAGCCTTCTGAAGGAAGATGATACAGTTGAAGCGCATGGTCTGAAAGAGACCCCTGTACACTGCTTCTGGTGTAACCCACTGTGATGCAGCCTCCTAAATGAAGGCCAGCGAGACAGCCTCATGTTTGTTTGGAGGTCAGGCTCACGCTCTGAGCGTCCTGGGAGGAAAGAGAGCAACATTAAAGACTTTCAGCCAAGAGTCTTTCTTTTCCTTTTTTTTTCTCTTTAGAGGGCGAGGTGGCCCTGCCATGACACAGGCGGTCCTTAGGGGCGGCTCAGAAGAGGTACGAGCGACTGTCACTCAGAGGAAGAATAGGGAGCGGCGGGGATCCAGTCAACACAGACAGCGGCCGTCATTCACACCGCCGCACGGAGGAGGACACACACCGAGGCGATCAACACACACTCCCGCACTGAACGGACAGCATCAGGGCGGAGGCATCCGACCGTGACGGAGGGAAGGGGGGGCAGTTTTAAGGGGCTTTGTCAGAGTTCAACAAAAGTTAATGTAAGCCACAACAAGACAGGCTGTAAGAAGGTGACATGATGAGAGGAATAAGAGGAAAGAAGAAGCATCAGTTCCATCTTTAATGCACCATATTTCTTTAAAAAACAAATAAACAAGCTGGAAATGTCTTCCAAATCACTGGGTACACTTACTGCTACCTGTATTTGAGATAAAAACAACAACAACAATGATACTAATAATAATAAAAATGATAATAAAAACTAAGAAATGCATTTTTGATTGATATATCCAGTAGAAAGACAAACTTTGCAGAAATTATACAACTGCACTACATCTAATATACATAAGAATGATAAAACCACCTTAACAGTAATGCTAAACTCATGTTATACCCTATATATGCAGCCAGCATTCGAAATGTGCAGCAGTTTGAACCTCTTTCAGGGCAAAATAGTTTCAAGAAGTGCTTGGAACAAAAATCTGGAAAAACAGCCAAATCAAAATTGAGGTAAAATCACGTCTTCATACCAGGGACGACACTTTGATGAACAATAAGCTAAATGTGTCAAAATATGCATCGAATAAACACAACAAGTAGCTGTATTGGAACAAAAACACATTTAACAAGAAAGCACCCACACTTTTTATAGGTAATGTTTGTGGATTAAAAAGTAGATAAACTGGGCTGTTCTGATTCCTTTTAATATAGAAATGTAGAAAAACGGATGTTAGTAGGAATAATAATGCCTAATATGCAAGTTCAACTAAGTTAGACATGGGGTAGAGGTACAGTTTACTTAAGCTATTTCTTTCTGGCCACTTTTCAACAGGGCACAGCTCTTGCACACACAAACACACACACATACACACACACACGCATACAAACACACACACTTCGCTGATCCAATGAATTGTTCTTTATCCACTGCACCAACCGAAGCAGCTCAGTATCTAAAAGACGTCTCCTCGCAACCATCCCCAGCACTGCGGTATTAGGCCTGCCAGCCCAGAGGAAGTACATAAGGAGCTCTTTGTTGGGCCGTACTGGAGAGACATTGTGTAAAATACAGTGCCTGCCCAAGATAAAAGGCTTGCCTTTCCTCTCATCTAAGCAAAGTTTATCCTCCCTGAAGTCTCCCCTTTCTGCTCGGCCGACAAAGGGATGGCTTCAGTCATAGAGCACTTTCACTTATCAAAATGTCCATCACTCCAAGCCATTTAGATGCAGTGATGGGAAAATGTGCAATGCTTCGCTGATGATCAGTAGGACGTAGAAGATTAATGAAGATACAGCGTCCACCTTATGCCAGTATCCCATCTACACTGGATCTGCCCTGGACATATTTTCCAATAGTTTCCACGAAAAGCAAGACAACCGAGAAAAGCTTTTTTGTTGTTGTTGAACTGTTAATGAGCAGAAAAACCTGTTCTGAAAGGTTCTTTCAGAACTTCACCAAGCAAGGGAATCACAGGCGCATGCTTTGCAGGATTAAAGACTTGCAACTTGATTCTGAGTCCCCAGCTCTCAGGTGGTCTGCTAGAGAGCAGTTGAGACCAAAAGTCAGCCAGTTCAGGATTCAGGTAACACAGCTTCCTGTATAACAATGAGCTCAGAAAGGCTAATGCGGAGGCTAACACAAACCAAACAGCGCTCCTCCATGACAACCAGGCGTTTTTAGACCTGTCCGCAAGCAGCTGGTGAATAGACATTTTAGAAAATGAGCAAAGACGTAGAAACCATTGCCTGTGTGAGAGAAGCATATTACTGGAACCCTGCCTAAGCACCACAGGGCAGAGAAACCACAAGAACGGAAGACATTTGGTTTTTCTTTTCAGAGAGGAGGATGAATGTGAATAAGACCTGTTTCACAAACACTACCTGGAGGGAGGCACGTGAAACATCTCGCGTTCCATTTTGTTTTTGTTTGCCCACAATCACAAGAAAAAACTCCTCCAAAATGTAAACAAATGCTGAATGCTCTTACTGAATTCTCTTTATATTAAACGCATTAAAGTTCATTAATTAATTATTGATCAGTTTGAAAAAAGCAGGTGTATCTTTTCTGTCCTTCAAGCCAGAGAACTGACAGCAACCCACATCCCCACCTCTCACCCCAATTTCCAAAACACTTCTACAATCCTGGAAGTCAGAAATGAGCCCTGGCTGATCACACATTTAAACTGATTGTTTTGGAGCCCTGAAACATCAGTAATTATGCAGGACTCAAAAATAGGAGTCTCAGAATGTCCCAACAAACCACCGTTTCCTTGCACCTGTTTGTTCAGCTGGAAGTGGAGGGCTTCAAGCTCACCTCAAAGATGTGCCACAGCTGGCTTTCCTGGTCACTGGATTCAAGGAAAACACCAGCATGTGTTTCAGGCTCAAACACGAATATGAAATAGTGCTAAGCTAGTCGCGTTGATGGTGGCAACTCAACTGCGCACATTTTTTAATCAGTTGTAACAGATTTTAATGTATTTTACGAAAGCATACCCTCATTCATTGGGTACGTGTAAAAATCCAGTGTATTCTGAAACAGAAGTGATTCCAGAATCATTTATACAAATAACAGTATTATTTGAGATTCATCAATGTTTTGAGAATGATTACTCATCAATTATTATTTTTATTATTAGTATTATTATAGATCTAAAGCTGAAACTGGGCAGCCCTGTACCAAGTGTTGGTCATGAGGAATCGCACTACAGACCTTCAAAATGGAAGTCTTGTTCAAAAAGTGCTTGCCAAATGCAGGAGTATGCAAAGTTTACCAACACAGGTGACAAGCCCAAAAGGCTCATGGCAGAGGTGCTTAAGGTTCCAAGGACGTACCAACAGGCCTTGTGTGCTTTTCAGCCACTGATTAAACGAATATGAGGCAACGGGGCTTTGGCAACGGCAGGGACTCCAACTGGCAGCTCAAACCAGCACTTAACTGTCTCAGCAGCCACGTGTGGCATAAAGCCCATCACCAGAGAGATGGTGGCAAACAGCAGGGCATGAGGCTGACAGGGACAGACAGAGCAGGCGTGGGGCAGCGGGCCAGACACTGGGGGAGCCACCGAGAGGCACGGCCACCACCGCCGACAAAACATCCCGGCCAAATCACTCCAAACCAATCCCTCACACGTCCAACTAAAAGGTTACATCTGGCATAAATTACCAAAATCAAACAATTTTCACCCCGACTGGGAGCACATTATTAACATTTCTGAAGTGCGGGAAACAATGCATTTGGCGTGCTTGCCGAGTTCATGTAAACACTGAAAAATCACAGATGTGCGACTTCTGCTCGGCCTGAAAAGGAGCCAAAGCTCGCACGCGGTCACACGTGAAGAAGTGCTTACTACACTCTCGGGCGAATATGTTTAATATCACCATGTGCCACAAAATGGTTGGTGCACACATAATATGTTGGGCTGAATAAGCGCAGGTTGTGCGGAAAGAGAAACAAGCACAGCGAATGCTTAGTGACCGTTCCGAACGTGCCTTCCCAAATGTGTAAAGTGGGAAATAATTACCAGCTTTAAAAACGAGAAATGGCTCGTGTGGGGAACACCCTTACACAATGAGCACTCGGACAACCAGGGGTGGCACAGATCCAAACTCGTAATGTCAGGACCAGCAGAAAACTTAGGGAGAAACGCTGGCATCAATTTTAGGGGGAGGAAAAAAAGGACAAAATTTTATTCTAGCATAAGATTTAACATAGGTCACCCGATAGCAGAATCGAGCCAAACATAGCAGCTCGCGGAGTGTTATGACAGATTTTTAATAATATATTTTGTGTGTTTGTGTGTATTAGCTGTGCATTTCTTCATGTAGAGTAAGGATGTATTAGAATTTTTTAAGTGAAGTAGGCCTACTCTTTGTTCAGAAAAGAAAAGAGAAAACCTTCAGTTACAAATTAGTCATTTTAAAGCTTTCTAAAGGTTTCTAAAGAAAAGAAAATCTCACATCCATATTAGTAGTGTTAGTCCAGAAAATGTGGTATAGTTTCATCTATACTCTCCATGGAAAATGCCTTGTTTTCTCAGTGAGCTAAGTAAAACGGGGCAGATAAAGAGGATGAGGTTGCCTAAACAGCTTTAGGGCAGCTTTATTCTGAACCACGTCACTCATTTGCCAAACAAGACCAAGATGTTCAAACCAGAATCTATCACGAAGTGATTCAACCAGAGGAGAACAATCTAGAACACTCCTAACCGCCATTTATTTTAATTAGTATTTAATTTAGTTTATATATAACTTAAGTTGCTTATATATATTATATTTATATCCAGCATTTTTGTACATATAGTGTCTTCCCATAGAGATTTTTTTCCTGCATATTTTTTAGTGGGTTATATTAAATATATATTTGATTTTTTATTGTTCCTGTTTCTGTGTCTCTGTGTGCACAGATTGGCGACCTGCCCCTGCATATCAGCAACAGGGATACCTGTCGACTCACTAGGGGGGCAAAGCCTTCAAATGCCCCACCTTTGACGGCACTGCCATAAGCTGTATCCTCCAGGATCGGTAATGTTTACTGATTCTGAAAATGTGTCCCTTTTAAGAATAAGTGGGTTTTCCAAAGCTCTACCCTCTCAGTGGTTCTATATTAAAAGTGTGTTCTATGTAACATTGTCCTGAGGTGAGTTATTGAAGAAAAACATTCATCCAACTAATTTTTACATGAACACTTTCCAAACTTTCTTTTTCCTCTTGGGATTAAACAGGCTGTTTTTGCTGTAGTGCCTTCATGCAAATGAGCTGTTTTGATTGGCTGCCCTGTATTACGCCTCATTCAAAATCTAACCAGGCTGAAGCTGCTCATAAATTTAGTGTGAATGGGTGGTGCTAAACCAAATCCATTGATTTTGAGTGGCAAGTACTAACATCACATTTAATAGGCTGTTTGAAGAATAAACCGTAGGATTTAGAGCTTTAACAGTGCTTCTACATGGCATCAAACTCCAAAGAGATCCAGCTTTCCGTTGTATACGCCCTTTGAAAATAAAAATGTTGAAAAGGTTTCTCTGAAACGATATTTTTCAGTGGATGATTCTATAAAGATCCATTTTTGTCAAATGAGATGTGCGGGTGTTGAGAATATTTTCAAGTGGTTTAAAATGTAAAAGAACCGCCACATAATGTACAGGTTCTATAAGAATTAAAGAGGCCTTAGAACCATTATTTATGGAGTCTGAAATCAAAGAATGCTGGATTAGTTTCTTCTACATGTCCAATTGTTCACCACCAAGTGGCCGTTGACAAGAATGCCAGGTGCACGAAGAAAACAATACAGCCAGGCAAACTTCATGACCGCAAAGTAATGGGGTGGAGGAAGACAGAGAAAGAGAAACGATAAGCCAGCTGAGGTACACACAAGTTCCCAGTGCAACACTGACAGGAAGGCAGAGTGAGGCTGAGCCATGGATGGAAAGGGAGCAGCTTTATTTGCACAAGCCTATGAAAATAATCGGAACTGGTGACTGACAGGCGAGATTCCGCAACAGATGGGCTGGTTTAAGGTCAGGGAGAAACTCTTTATTAAAGAGAAACAAACACAGAGGGGGCCTTTGCACCTCTATTTTGTTGACTGTAAGGTTGATGAGGGCTGTCCCTCAGAGAAAACAAAACTCAAAAACTCACTAATACTGATATTGTGGACACTAAGAATGTGTTACATTTACATTTATGGCATTTAGCTGACGCTCTTATCCAGAGCGACGTACATCAGTGCTCAAAAAGTCCACATCTGTTCCTTAACTCTGGAAAGCTATACTTAAGTCTATGTGCACTATCCAACCAAGTTCCTGCAGGATAAGTACACGGTGAGAGAAAAAAAAAACACAATTGAGTAGGCCTGGAGTTTGTAAAACATCGTTTATTAAAAAATACCCTAATAAATAACGATTTATGTTTTATATACCATGTAGTCCCTTCAATCACAAAATAAAAGCAAACATCTCGATTTACACCGCATGAAAAAAATCAACACAAGACTCAATAAAAGGAAAAACACCCCAAGAATGATGATTATGTTGTATTAGACCTGAATAAAAACCTTATGCTAGTGCACAAGGAAGGAACATTGTCATTTCTACTGTTGATGGCAGTAGATAGAAACCAAGTAGCGACCCGAACACACCTGCTATCTGTCTCAATGAGTATATCGGTTTGTGTATATTAGTGTACAACACAGTGAAGGAGAAAATTCTAGCAGATCTTATTGCTTTACAGTGGTAACACAAGTAGACATCTATATCCTTTATCAAATGCATGTACTTCTGAGTAAATTTAAACTGAGCAAAACTGTTTTTCATTGACTACATGGTTTACATGTCTCACATAATGTAATAAGGATATCAGTGGAATAGAATATTACAGTCATGCTACAATTAATGCCACATCACATTTGTGTAGTACGTTATACAGTGCCAGTTACATTCAGCATCTACTAGACAAGCTAAACTATGACATCTCTGTTCATTTCAGTTCATCGTCCTCCTTGATACAACAATGAAGATGTTAAAAAAAATAAACAATGAAAGTAGTCTCCAAGGAAAAGGATTACAGGGCAATACAGCTAGCAGCAAACATCAAACTCATAGTCTGGTGGTGTAATGGTTAGAACGAGTAACTCAGTACAATCACAGGTAAAACCCAGTCATTCAGTATATTATTGTGTATAATTACCATGTAGCCCCTTTGACTAAATAATCCTTTTCAAAAAACAAAAAAAAAATCATCCATTAAAAAAAAAGTAGTAAAGTAAGTGTTTCATGGCAAGGCTGTTACAGGTTTAAGAATGCAGCAGATAACAATAAATGCAAATAAATTCATGTCAAGTGATCAGTCCTCAGTGTTATTTGTTCACATTTCTTTCAGTAGTGGATAGGTACCAATAGAAGTGATTGGTTTTTGGTCTGAAACAATTCCGTTATTTATCCAGAAAAATAAATAGCTAAATATAGGATGTAAACAACTATTTAAAAAAAAAACAGCACTTAAAAAATAATAAAACCAAGCTTTACCAAACCATTCATACCCAAAATTCATGTAAGGTTATGTCTGTTCTAGTGTGCATACATGAAAAGCAACTCCAATCTAAAATGCATTAAGTAAATGCACAAACATAGGATTCAAAATGGACTGAAAGTGGAAGCTGAGGGATCTACAATAAGCATTCTGTTATCAGCGGACATGAACATGCACACGGTGTTAAACACTGATAGCTAATTAGTGAAACTATATTAAAAGTATTTTAAAGCCTATATGCCTATTAATACGCCTAAAGACTTATATTAACTCTTTTGACTCTTTTGGCAAAGCCATTTCTAAGGAACAAAAGGCTGGGTCGAAATAAAAATGAGTAGTTGTGAGGAGGCACTTCAAAAATGTACTTTAGGCAACAGACAACAGCTACAGACCGATAAAAAGAATTTGTCTCTGGTCCATTTGGAATTTGGTCTGTTGTTTGGCAATTTTTATCAGTGGATTTCATATGTCAAAGAAGCAAAAAGTTTTGCCATTGTTTCATTTATCCCCCTCCTTCAAAAAGAATGGTTTGTTTGTTTGTTTTTGGAAGGAGGGGCATAAATGAATAATTGGCCAAACTGTACAGACTCTTTTGCTTTTCTTACCTTGAAAAATAAAAAAAATAATAATTATGATGGCTTTTTTCATGATATAAGACTTAATAACAAATTCATTAGGCAAAATAAAACATAAGTCAAATGCAATTTAAGACACAATATAAAAGGCACAAAAATGTGACAAAACAAAAATTTTTGACAAATTTGAGATCATATTTAATGCATCCGAATGGGGCTCGATCAAGCAGTTGAGGGTTTAGGCTAATCAACAGTTGAGGATTTTGTGGTCTTCTGCGGCTCAGGATGAGTTTGAGTGTGTGTGTGTGTGTGTGTGTGTGTGTGTGTGTGTGTGTGTGTGTAGTTAGATTTGAGGCTGTCTGGCGCTGTCCTTTGCTTTTTCCAGAGGTCGTGGCTCACCTCTAGAGCCATCAGCCACCAGCCACACTAAGCCACAGATAAAACCTTCAGAGCCCACTCTTTCCTGCCAGTCACTCATACAAACCCAAACCAGGAGAAGGGGGGGTTGGGGGGGTTGGGGGGCAGGGCCCAGTTCAAACTAATGAGTGTTACCCTGGAAACAACAAACACTTTAATTCAGTCGTACCCCTGATGGGTTCTTCCATAGTGAATACAATCCATGACATTCAATGGCCGTTTATAAAGCTTTCAATATAAAGCAAACAAACAATACATACTTTATCTAAACTGAAAAGCTGGCTGTGTTTAGCCTCCAATAATTCCATGAGACGTGAGCTGTGACCAGCCATAAACCAGGCCGGTATGCAGTAGAGTTCACTAATAGCACGAAACCTGAAGAAAATTGGAGTTTTGATACCTCAGAACATCAGGCCACAGTGGAGAGGCTGAGCGGAGAAGAGGAGAGAGGAGTGTAAAGGACGTGTGTCCGAATGTCCGTTTGGCTACACGTGTGAGTTGGAGGAATAGTCCAGGCGCAGTGGCCGTCTGCTTCTGAACGGCAAGAACCACAGGAGCTTCCAGCGAGTGCCAAACACCTCGGCCAGAGACTGCTGCCAGGAGCGCCGTGCGCCACTAAAAGCCAGACGTAAATAAAGCTCCTCTTTAGCACTGATCACTATCTTAGTCATCTTTTTAACCATAAAAATAACATTAAAGCTGCTCGCTGTGGGGCAGGAGGTAAATAAAAGTTATTTTGGGGTGTGTAAGAATGCATTAAAGCTTTTTGATGCAACAGAATAAATTCTGGACTGACCAAACCAAATATTTGGTAATGTGGATATTTTTGGAAATCAAATTCTGGGCTTTTTTCAGGCCAAAAATTCAATAAAGTCATGAATTTAAAAAAATACCTGAATGCACTGATTTTGTGGTGTATATCACACTACTACACCCCAGTCACATTTATGATATCAAAATAATCCAATCAGAGTAACAATCAAATCTAATCATTGCGAGCAAATCGATTCAAGCCTGGTTTCTAGTTAATTAAACATCCCCCGGTAAGAGAAGATGAACACTTACATCCCATCTGGGGAGTGGGACATTTTCTCTATAGTGGTCGTGTCCTGTTAGAACAAAAAAAAAAAGAAAGATGGACATTAAATATTAGACAACAAAAGCGAGGCTCCACACATATGAAAGACAGCAGACATGCTGGACCTCTGATTTACAGCACTTTTGACGGCTGCAGACGCAGATCTGTGTACTAGACCCCTTCCTTGTCGTTCCCACGCTGGGAACGAAAGGCACTACAGCATGCACCGAGACAAAAGAGAGACAGTGAAGCTGTCAGTAGAGAGAACCCCTCAGTGCCCTCTTCACCTTGCCAAGTTGGCACAGGGGCAAGAGGGCATCTGCCTGTGGACAATAGGGCCGCATGCGCCGGCCTACTGAAATCCCCCCTGCATGCCAGGTGAGGGGGTGAGGCAAGCCGAGTAAGAGACAAAGAAGAAACGCTGCAGCTGAGTATGTAAATGAGGCTGGGTTAGCGCTACCACTAAGAAACCTATTTGTGGAAGCGGGAAGAAAGAGAAGGGGTGAAGTGTGACTGAAAGCTGTTCGCAGACACAAAAACACTTATTAGTACACGGTCCTTAAAGATCCAAGGTTAAAGCTGGTGCATGTAGACCTGCTGCAAATCCACGCCTGCAAAGTCGACCACATCAGTTAAAAAAGATGTGCTGAAGCTAAGGGTTCGTGCTCTGAATCGGCCAGGATTAGTCGACTAACATTAACTCCAACACGATCAGAAGATGAGGTGCTTTATTTTTGGCCAGACTTGTTTGCAAGTACAAGCTGGTTGCGTTTTAATGCTGCCGTGACTTCGTGACACCGAGTGTGTGAAAGCCAGCATGATGTGAGAAGAGAATGTGAAGACTGTAACCTGTATCATCTGCAGCAAAAAATAATAATTTTATGTATGTGGCGGGGGGAGGGGACAGGGAAGCGGAATATCTAAAAGAGAAAGTGATCAATCGGTCATTCGTGAACACACCACTGCACACATTGTGAACAGCACGAAATTCCTATTCTGCATTGAACCCTTTCACCAAGTGAAGCAGCGGGCAGCCATGAACTCTGCACCCCGTTGAGCAGTGTGTGGAGAAATATTCTTTAAGTATTTGTCTAAATACGGTATTCGTAAAAAACATTATTTGTGCCTTTCCGAATACTGTATTCGGATTCAGATATATACAGACACACACACACACACACAGCATCTCTAAATATTTCTTCTCAAATAAGTGCATATATGTACCTGCGCAAGCAGATGTGGGCAATACGATGATCTTTATCTTTCTTCTGAAAAAGACATCACAATGTGCCTCTGTATACTTTTAGGAACATATAGCGGATATGGTCGCAACTTCTCAAACAATGAACCATAGAACGTTCCAATAAATGAAAAATAATTATTGCTTTTCAATTCTATTTAATTGAATGCAGTGCCGTGTTTGCTTTATTTAAGATATGGGACTGCTGGTTTCCTGACTTGCTTGAATAATCGTGATAATATATCTTTGCCATTTTGCCAGGCTCTGTGTTAGGTCAACCTGCCTATGTGTTGAATATTAGTTCTCTTAGCAAAATGCGACCTTCAAGTCAATAGCAATTATACAACATAACGGACTTTGCAGCATTTTAAGGGGTAAAACAACATGATGGGGTGTCACAATGCAAAATTGTGACAATGTGCGCACTTGAGGTGTGACAAGGGGCTTGCAGAAAATGGACAATTTGTTTTAAATTAAGTCATCTGACACAATGAGAATTTAATTAATCAGTAACTTAACACAGCATGTTAAAGTTCCCACACAGACACCTTGCATCTTGCGTTCTACTTCTAGTCTTAGTAGAAATGAGTGCAACAACATGGACACAGTCTGTGTTTTGCCTTAATCAAATATTTTTCAAAATATCAGATCATGAGTCTGGTATCCTGAATCGGGTCCAACTGTGGGTTGAGTGTATAGTTACACTGCTATTAATTCAAAAAGTGCTCCATGCTGATTCATGCAGTCATTCCAACAGACTGCAATTTACAGAAAGCCAGCAGATGATCTTTTAAATTGTTGTGGAGCAGCCAAAGTAGATGAAACATTTAGACTGGGTCCATTAATCAATGCCTTAATGCATTCATTAACTGGTTACAGAATTTACAGAATTTAGTTGTTGTTCATTTATGTTAAGTCATAACTAGGTTTTGAGATGCCAGCCAAGCTCTAATGAGGCCGAGAGCACCGTGGCGCCTTTGGTATGAAGGTGTGATGAGAGGATCTTATCGGGGATCAGTGGTGTGTTAACGCTTAAGAGAGAAACTGACGCAACGAGAATGGTGGGGCCAGAGAGTGGATTGTGTGTGTGGGCGCATGCTGTTGTCCCGAGACGAGGCAGCTTCAAAGGTTATGGTGGGGTTACATCTGATAAGCTTGCGTTAAACAGCTAACAACAGCAGCAGCTAGGAAACACCAACTAAGCCAGGGAATCCAATCAAGGAGTGGACAGTCGCTGCCAAGAAATGCACTCAGGGTCATCTGGGGATGCAGTAAAGAATTTCACACGCTAATGTGATAATAACTGTGCTAAACGACTACTTCTCCTGGAAGTCCTACCGAATCTCAACAGCAGGTTTCTTCTTAATCCATCTTGGCCACAGATATGTATGCTCTGTAAGGCATGTAATGTGGATGGTTAGATGGGATGGTGTCTTGAGGATAGCTCTGTCTCTTTTCTTCTTCTTAAAAAAAAAAGCTAACACCAGCTATCAGTAGCAGAAAGCAAATTCAGTGTTGAGTGTGCTTGATGATTTTGTCGTTCTGCGCCATGAAGAAAGCTGAGCTTTAGGCATAGGCTTCAGCCCTTAAGTGCCTGCATCAGCATTAATTCAGCACAGACAGTACCAGACAGAGCAGCTCAACACATGCTTGTGGAAAACATGAACAATGTGTTTACAACCATTTCTTTAGGGCAATAGCAGGTTCTTATTTTTCAGCTTTACATTTGAAATAAACACCAGGGTCACCTGGAAATTATTTTACTCTAGACCAAGGCTTAATCCAAACCAAGGAAAGAGAGCAAGCATTCTAACAGAGCCAGAATTCTATGAAGACTCAGGTTTACTGAGCGGGAGAGAAACATTTCTGCAGCAACAGGTGTAGCCGCAGGTTTCAGTCGACATGACTGAGCAAAGGAAAATTAGATTAGGGTGAAGAGTGCTCTCATTTTCTGGGCTGTGGTCATTTTGTTAAATAAAATAGGTCACACCTAATCCTCTTTTCTCTGCTCCACACATGAAGTCGTCAATTAAGGGATCAGAGTCAAAGGTGATTATCATTCTCCCCCCCTACCAGCCACAATGCCGGCACAATCAACAGAGAAAGCACAGTGTGGGGAAACTGAGCATTTGTTGATTATAGGTTCGCTCTAGTATTTAAAAACATAAATGGCATGGGGAAGGAAAAAGAAAACAAAGCCGGACGTGCACTTATATGTATAATCAAATGAAACATATTTAGTCGATTACATAATTTGGTCAGTCCTCCACTATTAGGGATACTAAACTCTGTGGTGGGGGCAGGAAACAGCCTGCTTGAACTGTGTAAGGCAGCGTCCAGTTAAGATTTTACCAGGGAAATATGTGCTCATGTGAGTCCAGAGCTTTATTTCTGGAGGGCACTAGAATGTATATGAGTTGTGTATAATGGTTGTGAGGAAGTGTATTAAGACACTGACAGAAAAAAACGATGACACTAAACGCTCACTGCAACCCATCTTTTTATAATAACAGATTTCTCCAGGTCAGGGATATAAGATTAAATGCAGCCCTCTAGAAGTCAGCTCGTACTGCATTGTTACTGGGAGCAAACAAGGATTTGGTCAGTACCTGTAGCATATTTTAAAGATGTAAACAAAATCATTCAGAGTGATTTGATGAGAAATGAAAGGCTACTATTTATTGGTGGCATTCACCCTGCAATCAGAAACATTTGGGTTCGAATTCCAAGACTGCTAGTGGCACCACTGAGGTACCCTTAAGCAAGATACTGTCCCCACACATTGATCCTCATTCTTACTCCTTTTTTTAAGATTTAATTTATCTGTTTGTGTAGGTGCGACCCTATATGTAAACAACAAAAATTAAGATGCTCCTGATGACCTTGCCTACCTGAATCAAGCTCAGTACATCAGGGCTGGAAATCTGCAGTGGAGCAGATCTCTAGTAGCAATCAGTTACTGCACGCAAAATCTTCAAATTTTTTTGCTAATAAAAGACACATGCTATAATCAACACTATCAATGGCTAATAGGGACAATTTAGTGTGGTCCTATTGATAACCATGTTTTCTACACTGCATTGGTCCAAAACAATGATGCACAACTCAGGTCCAAAAGCACCATAATCCAACACAGTTTAGAGATGTCCCTGCTCAAACACAGTATGTTAATAGCCAGGTTTAGTGGCTGTGTTTGTGTTTGGGTAGGGAAACTGTGCTGGGCACTAGCCCTGTGTGCTCCCATAAACATCTTTAGAACACAAGTTGTGAATGCACTGTAAACACTGGCTCTTCCGATTTTATGGAGAGGGTAGGCCTTTTGAAAATGAACCTATATTACAGTCACTGGCAATTAGATGTGTGAGTTCAATATAGAGTGTGAACTATAAAAGCTAGTCATGAATGAAAGGGGGGTGGAGGGAGACACAGAGAGAAAGAGAGAGAGAGAGAGAGAGAGAGAGAGAGACATGACAATAACTCACAGCAAGGATGCCTATGATCTGTGAGTAGAAGAGACTGCTCATGCCTCCGAACATTATCAATCCCATGAGGCAGGACATGCGCAACAGCGCTAACTCATGACGCTCTGCAAACAGCTCCTAAAAAACAAAGAAGAGTGTATCAGTACACATTACAAATCAAACACATGCAACTATATACCTCACAACCAGATCTCTGTCTTTGTTCCACCCCCACCACCCCCAATCCACCCAACACAGACACACAAATGAGATTTCCACAGGGCTCATTGGTGGGGGCCGTTGTTTTTTAGCAATGACTCTGTGCTCCATGTTCATTTGCCTGGCTTGAGGCTCTTTCCATGCCTGTATCACTCCAAACACACATCCAAATACAGCATATTCTGCCCAACACTGAAAAGTCAAGCTTTCCAGGAGATAACACCCCTATCTCTCCTGTACAGCCGCTTCTGTGTGTGTTCACCCCTCCCCTTGCTTCTCAGCTGGGTTAGTTTACTTACACACAATGTGGCATCAACAAACAAAAACAGGAAATGAGATACTATGGGCTTTATTTGCAGGCTGGCAGCTACTGCCAAGGAGATGGCTCAGCTGTTTCAGGCATTATTGTGGAGGCACTGATTAGTTGGGGCGAGAATGAGCGAAAACGAATGAACGGTTAATGCAAAATAGACACAGAGAACAGACATGACCATTCTAGGTGACTTAATTTCCATGTTTAATCATTTTTCTTAGAACCTAGCTTTCAAATATACACAGCTTTAATGGTATGATGGTTTTCTTTATGCATCTCTTACTGTACAGCTGCTCAGGGTCGTTAAAGGATCACAAACATTCACATAAATGTCACCTTTTGAATCTAATGGCTGTAACTGCTACTGACTAACAAACTATACCTGATCATAAATGAGACACTCCAGGTTTCTGTACAAATACTTGCCTGATTGGTTCGTAATAAACTGTAATGTTAATTTAATCCTGTTGTCTTTAGCTAGAGCTGTTTGCTGGATAATATAGCGGATATTATTAATGCAAGCAGTAAACGAACTAAACAAATTTTACCTACAGGCTCTAAAGCTCACGTCATTGCACTGACGCAGCTTTTATATGACGTGGACCAATCGCAGTCAAGCAGAGCACTCCGAAATAAAAACATCATGTTGTTAACACCTTAGAAACATCACCTAAGAACAATTATAGTATTATAACAATAATAAACCAAAGAACAATTATAATATTAGCTTAAAGTAACCAACTGCCTCACATGCAGTGTGCAGCCAAAAGTAAATATAAGGTCTGTGAACAGAAATGCTTAGTTTTACACACAGATTGGACCGGGCCACAGACTTTTTTTTTTCAGACTTTTTTCCAGACTTTTTTTATCAACAATATTACATATAAGTAGGGCTGGGTTTTGTTGCCGATTTCCTGAATCGATCCAATTTCGATTCACAAGGTCATGATCCGATTCGATTCTCGATCCGATTTCGATTTATTTCCAGATATTTGTTTTAATACTAATTTGGCTTGGTTATAAATGGCTTTGAGTGGAGGATATTCCTATGTTGAAGGACTGTACTGCAGTATTACCTGTGGACAGTAAACTTTTCCAATAAGTGTTTATTTTATAATTCATCAAATCCAACATTATAAAATTGTCTATTTAAATTAAAACAATTTTATTAAAAATAAATAAAATGAAAACTGCTGCACATGAAGAAAATGAATAACTTGCATTTAAAACAATCGTAAAACAATTGGTAGCCCTGTTTTGAAAATGTCTATTTGACAATGAAATGATAACCACAAAATGGCAACAACAAAGTCAATAGCAATTATACAACATAACAGACTTTGCAGCATTTTAAGGGGTAAAACAACATGCTGGGGTGTCACAATGCAAATTTGTGACAGTGTGAGCACTTGAGGTGTGACAAGGGGTGCAGAGAATGGACAATTTGTTTTAAATTAAGTCATCCAACACAACCATAAAATTGGTTGAATAAAAATAAAAAACAACAATGACCACAACTGATTAAAACTATCCACACTAGCTCAGCAACCACGGCAAATACAGTCTAGGAAATTCTGCTTGACTGATAAGACGCCTACTCTTCAGGTATTAAGAGATTTTCTGGAGGGAAAGTGGAAGTGATCTACGTGAACACACCACTGTACACAGTGTGAACAGCGCAAAATTCATCCTCGGCATTTAATCCGTTCATCGAGTGAAGCAGCGGACCATCACTCGGCGCCCGGGAAGCAGCGTGTGAGGACTGTACCGCACTCAGTACCTCGGAGTTTGCTGCCGGTCTCGAGGATCGAACCCAGACTCTCTGATCGCAGGGCGAGTGCTCTACCACTGAGCCACTACTGAGCCTGGCTGATCTATGGGAGTGGATCGCGCAGTCGCCAGAAATAGCTAGGTTCATTTCTCCAAAATCACAGACTATATGAAAAATTTCAATCTGGGTTCCGTTCACATCATAGCACAGAAACAGCTTTAGTAAAAATAGTGAATGATCTTTTACTGTCGGCTGATAAAGGTTTTGTCTCT
>JBBMFX010000011.1:12853673-12865921 GCA_037832545.1 Rhabdalestes septentrionalis
AGTGAGTGAGTGAGTGAGTGAGTGAGTGAGTGAGTGAGTGAGTGAGTGAGTGAGTGAGTGAGTGAGTGAGTGAGTGTCTGTCTGTCTGTCTGTGTGCTTTTAGCCTCTCTGACTGAAACCATTTTGAAACAGTTTGCTGTGTTTGATTAGAAATCATGTGATAAATGACTAGCAGTGGCATCATATTCAGTTTTTGCAGCATGCTGTACCTTCTCTGAACAGCAGGCGGTGCTGTGGGCATTTTTTCTTGGTAACTCAGTTGTTCTTGTACTGGACTGAACCAGGAACATTCCTGGAGCAACATTCAGGACAGGCTCCACTCAGTTAATATTGAGATCTCTCCTTTTTGTTCCACTGCTGAAATCATATTTTTCCTTTTTATAGCCATTCCAGCACTGAGCTGTACAATGATTCACTGACACTGTGATTATAATACTTTCAATTAATTAACGAAGCTTTTTTTGTCTGCTATTTCAGTACTCCTGGTTCTTCTTTGAAGCAATAGCCAAGTCAATGGCTCAGTACCTCCAAGAAGGCAACAGAATGAAGGTTTGCGCTCTCCACCTAATTCACAGCTTTTCCAACCTTTTTTTGACCTGTAAGAGAGAGGAGATGAATGTAATTCATTGCCCAATTTAAAATAATAGATACTGTGCTGTGTATATGCTGATCTATCCTGACCTTTTTCCCTCTCTCATTCTCCTTTTCACTGTCCACATTACTGACATAGCACAGTTCAGTAAAATATTTCCACAGGACAATTCCATTTATTCACATTATGCTGGTCTTAACTATCCAATGGCTTTGGTTTTTATTGATGTTAAATCAATATATGCAAAAAAAGATCGGTCTGTCTGTTTTTGTCTCAGTCTCTCAGTTTTTTCCTGTTTTAGTTTTTTTTACCCTGCATATATTCATAAATACAGGATGTACTTGGAAACATACATACACCTGCTTCCTTGTTCTTTATAATGTGTTGGATTAGGTGTCATTTCCTTGTGGAAAGAATGCCAACAAACACAGCAGTAATAACATGAGCTATTAACTCAGGTCCTACACACTGTTCTGTTATATGTGGGCCAGCATTGATATGCGCATGTCATAAGTCCTAACTAATGTAATCAACTTAAAGAGGGTATTGCCTAAATTCTCTGAATGTATTATTCAGAGGTTTGGGTTGTTATGGTTACTGTGTACAGAGCTCTCCCTCATGAAAAGGCCCATGTTTCATTCTATGTAGGTATTAGCTTCTTTCTATGTAGGGATCAGCTTTAGATGCAACAGTTCATTTTTGTATATGTAACAGATGGAGTGGGTCATGGAGTTCGTTCTCACCAAATTTACATATCTAGGACTGAATATTCACAGGACTGCATTGCTCAGTGCATGTATTCAGTAATTTGCACATGTTGTGCTGCATTCATTGTGCACATTGTTTCCGATTGATTTACGACTTCAAGGAAAGCTCCACATCCTCTGAAATGTCACAAAAAATGTCAGTTATGTACAGTTGTATTACATTGCTGTAACAAACAGCATGCTAGAACACGTTTGATTTAATGTCTAGTCAATTCCGAATCAAAATGTCTTCTAACATTATTTTTTCTCATACATTCCATTAATCCCACTGAAGTGCAGCTCCACTGGAATTCAATGGCTCTCCAGAATATTGCTTTGTTTGCTGTGTAGCTAAGCTGGATTTTCTAGGACAAGTGCTTCAAAAAATAGTTTCCAGGCAAGCTTAGTGTCTCTGGGAGGAAATGGAGGAGTGGGCTGGCCAGGAAGCTGGGCCAGTGCATTATGACTGGAGGAGCTGTCAAAGTGACTAGACCTCTTTATGGCAACCTTTTGGCATTAGTGCAGTTCAGTCGCATGTGCATTTTTTGGCATGTGAGACAAGCTGGTCCTCACAGTCTGTTATTTGCTAGTAATATAGCCCACAGTTTTTATTTACACATATCCTACTGAAAAATTAGGGTTATTCGTGTTGTCCCTTGTTACAGTTTGGTAAGATTTGTTTGTTTATTTTAAACTAGGTGGAGCAAACGAATCAAGTTGTACAACTGCAACACAATGGGCCAAACCTGTTATAGCAACCATGCTTTGCTGGCACATTGACAGGAAACTTGTCTCAGGAAAAGACTCCCAGTTGATGTGACAGGGTCACAGAACATTTTCTACAAAAAGAAAGGAGGGCGGAATCTCTGTTATAAATAACACGAGGCAATAATTGACTAATTTGATGTAGGTCTATATTGTGCTTCACATGTTTGAAAGACCGCCAACCACCAGTGGTGTACAAGCAGGTACTGCATTGCTCAGTGCATACCTGCAAATAATGAAAAAATGTGAATTTGTGATATGATAAAAAATGACTAAAAATGCCTGTTTTCAAGGGAAATCCTAAATATGCCCCCAAATATGCTCCCCGAACACTCTTATTTCATGTTATACTCAGCTTAATACATTAGCCTTAAAGAAAATATAAAGTTAAACCCGTATGCATTCTGTAGAACCCGCACTGAACTGCTGCCTCTCGCAGTGCTATAACGGTAATTCAGACACATAATTTATTTGGTGTGTGCGCTGTTTTTTCTTTGGCATAAGCAGAGTAACTACAGTAATAATTAAATTTCATTTCTAGTAATAAAAATAGAGTAAATGAATTTGTAAATAACCAGTAAAGAATGATAATGATTGAAAATGAGGGTTAACTTCTTCTTCAGGCGCTTCAGGAGGAGTCGTACTGTAATGTCCCGCTGGTTAGAGCAGACCCTGGCCAGCGACTAAACAGTTATTTCTATAGCAGTTGAGTTGCTGTAAGGCCACAACACATGCCGCTAAACCTCGAAACAGCACTGATTACTCCCCTTTCTTGCTCCTCAGTCACACTCACACTCTCACCATGCACACAACTTTTTCTGGCACTTAGGTTCAATACCAGAAGCTTTAGAAGGTACAGGGCATGTGAGCGGCATCATATGGAAATCAAGCTGAATTTATGTTAACATTCATGTGACAAAATTAGTAAAGTATAAAATGTAGCACTAAATTGCATAAAACAATTATATATTGGCACAAAAATAGCAACAACAAAAAAAACAGCGGAGGATAATTGTGGTTTCCGCGAATTGGGGGGTTTCCGTTAACATTTATTAGACCTAAGAAAAAAATCTGCAAACGACTGAAGCCACGAACTCTGAACCGTGAATATGTGGTGGTTTACTGTATACGCAATTAGTACTGTACTACTTATTACATAAATAATGCAAGCCTATCTTTCTCGTTACTCAACACTTATACTCAGTAATATACAAATGTAGCACTGCATTATGTAATACTTGTACTGAGTATTTACTACTAGTACTGCATTGCTCAGTGCAAACATTCAGTGTATACACCTACATTGTATATATTTGTTAGATATTCACATGCACTAATTAATTACTCAGTCCAAATACTTGGAACATATCGTTTGCAAAAAGATTTTACAATTTTGCACTGTGTGTATATGTTTTACCACAGATGCCTCGAGCCCAGAGATTTCCAGATTCCTTCAACCAGGCCCTGCAATGTCTACTGCTTTCCATCATGCCTCACATCACCATACGCTATGTTGAGATTCCTGAGGAAGCCCGCTGCGTCAACGTCAGCCTGGCTAACTTCATTAAGGTGTGTCTTTATACTTACCCACATCTTGAATACACACATGCACAATCAAACATGGAGCAGCTCTTATCACAGCTAGTAGATAGGAGATACTGTGATGTTAGAATAAAAGAGTTCAAAAGAAATGTTCGTGCTAACTAGGTCTGCCGGAATGATATGGACAGTTCAAATTTAATAAAAAAAACTTCATGTGGTGCCCACATACGATTTTGAACTTCCTGTAATAAGTATTCAGCAACAAAATATTTTGGTAATTGTCTCAACCTTTTAAATGTTTGTGAAGTTCTTTTATGTTTGTAAGTTTAAATTGTGGTGCTTATGTTGTGGAAATGAATGGACCACAGAGGCATCAAGTTAAAAAAAACATCTTGTACTTGTTTGACCCTAAAGGGTTATGTAATGGAATTATGGACCTTTTTCACAACTGGGAAAATGGGATATTTATAATTCTGGATGTTTAATAGCAGTTATACTGTAAGATCTGTGTATATGTAGGATCTTAATATTATAAAATATGAAACCTTGTTGTGATAACTAAACATCATACATTTTATGTACTGTTTTTAATTGTACAGCGTTGCCTGACCTTCATGAATAGAGGATTTGCTTTCAATCTTGTGAATGACTACATGTGTGGTTTCAGCCAGAAAGACCCCAAGGTAAGTGGGTACTACTATATTGCTCCCCTAATATTCTATAATGTTCAGTGCCTCATTCATATTGCAAAAATCAGGTTCCAAATCACGTTCCAAAATACTCTAAATGTTTTTCATGCCTAAAATAAACAATTTGTTGAAACATAATTTAGTTTATGCCAATAATGTAACCAATTTCAAGTTTTCTGGATTCTGAATAGTTTGGTAGATCAGTGGTTTTCAGCCATTTAGCTTCCCATGAACATCGCATTTCGACTTTTGCAAGCTATTTGACACTAGATCCAGTTGGAATAGTTTTTTTAAATCTGATAAACAATGATCAAGATCCTTTGCTGGTTGGCCATGTTTCTGACATCATTTAAAATACTTGGTGGTAGCTCGTCCGTAACAGGTGTTGATTTTTGCTCTGTTAACCACTTATTTCCTGCCATACGATTTAGATGCTCTATATACTTGGACTAATGAAGAGCAGAGAAAAACAACCACACTGAGGGCTTTACAAAAATGCCTCTCTTTAATCTGGTGCGTTATTTTAGGAACTTCTTTTCAGATTTCCTGCTCTCTGTTACAATATTTATTTTGATGCACATGGTACAATGGAGACAGACACCAGTTTGATTATTCCAGTTTTGTTGTGGTTTGTTACTGTGTAGTTATATTTCTTTAAAGTAGACAATGAGAAATGTATTATTTTTCTTTGTGTTGGCATCGGTATTCTTTCAGGGCGCCAATGAATGAATCAAAAGGAAACAGTGGTGACCCATTTCCTGTTTATCCTGTTCTTTAAGGTCACAGGTCATTTACTTTCTTCACAGCATTGTAGAAATCACTAAGCGTAGTGGCTCACATGGTTTATAATGTATCCTAGATCGCTTGTCTTCATACTGAAAATTAGCTTAGGAAGTTTCATTCTGGAACAAGGAAGTTCTCTTAATTACACCAACAATACAGGGCCATATACTTGAAATGTCTTTCTTTAATTAAGTCTAAGATGTGCTGTTTATAAATAAAACAAGCAAGATTTATTGATTGTGCTTGGAATAACTACTTATATATGTATATGGGATTTGCAGATAAGAACAGATTTGGTCAATACTCAGAACCAGATGTAACTAGTGGATACATTATGTAATGCTTTATTACAAAACAGGTTACAACAATGGGTAAAATGACAGTCTCCACAGTCATGTGATGGTTTGGCAGGAAAGAGTCAACATGTTTACATTTACATTTACTGCATTTAGCTGACGCCCTTATCCAGAGCGACATACATCAGTGCTCAAGTAATCCACAACAGTATCAAGGACCTGTAGAGCAAGATTTAAGTCAACATCCACCAATCGCCTATGGTACTGTAACTCAGTACACCTGATCAACACTTGTCACTGATACCTAACTACAACAACAATGTTTAGACTGGTATACTTCCACTGTCCACTGAGAACCAAACATGGAATTGGACAAGACTCAAAAACTTTCACTCCCCTAACATACAGGTGAGGGGGTGTTAGCGTGCTAGAGCACCGGGATTAGGACAATAGTTTTCAGCCTTGGTCCTGGAATCCGTTTGTTCTGCACATTTAGATGTTTTCTCTGCCCCTAGCCTTCTCTGCCTCTAATCAGCTAATTAAGGTACATTTTCTGTGGTGCAGTGAGTGTCCTAGAGCAGGAAAGACGCTCTGCACACCAGAACTAGATCATTAACTGAAGGAGTTATGGAAATTGAGAAAACAGCGTATGGCCACTGTCCCAAAAGCAGACTAGATGGTTTGCTTCTTCTTCTCTCCATCCTCAGCAGCAGGTCAGGGTTAGTTGATTCTGTTACTAAGATAAAAGTATCTTGACTGTGATTGATGTTATCTCAGGGTTAAGCAGTTTTCCCTTTCACTTGTTCAAAACTGGTTTAAGAATTAGAAGCAGTCTAAAATTAGCATGTTAGGAATGCACAGGACGATGCATGAGAACCGACAGTCTCTTTTAAATATTCTTTTAAAGCTCACAGTTATCAGCAAACTTACACAGTGCTTTGGATTATAATCTGTCTAATCTCTAATGAGTATTGTTTTCACACAAGGTTCTTGATCGTACGATGTTAGATGAAACTGACTACTCATGTGCTTTGGGTAATGACTAACACTTATTAAGCAACCTTCTCGGACATGTCTCAATATGGTGGTGTATGTTTCCCAGAAAATCTTTCTTTAACACTTACCCATTACAGCCATGACACATTACTGTGAATTGGTTTGTACTATGTGAAGATTTGATTTGAAAATCCATTCATATGCTTTATGCTCACGCACACACACATAAACAAACAAATGCTGTTAAAACATGGTTTTATTTTACTGGCAGCAAATTCTCTAGTAATGTACAGGCTTATTGATAGTACACATATTGTGTTATGGAGTTGTAATATTGTCTTTCTAACTAGATATAGTTTCCCCCATATGCTACCCCTGTCTAGCTTTTAACTCTTTTAAGCATACTTTAATCTATTTTTGGTGTAGAGTAGACACTTTTTCAGGGATGACACAATGAGTTCTACAAGAATACATGTTTTTGTTTTAACATTTTTATTTTTAAATTAAGTTTGCATTGCATTTTATTTTTCTGTTTTAGTTGGAAACAAAATTAAAATTGTCTAGTCACATTTCTTATTAGGGAAATCTGGATCGATACAACCCAGGACTGAAAATCTTATGTAGCATCTTAGTATAGGTTTAGTGCTCATTTCTTCAAAGAAGAACTTGTTTATTTGAAATGTCCTAGTGGTTTATATGGGAGCTAAACAAGCATAAAGGATGTTAAACCATATATGCCTTGGGCCTATATTACTGTTTTCATGAAAATGAAGTGGAAGTAAAATTTGCATAATATAAAAATGGGAATTTTCTTTGAAGGGTATTCCTAGCCTTCCTTCTGGTGGGAAATTAGTTTGACAAATAAAACTGAGACTAATCACATGCAGCATTTTTTTCCCTGCATTGAGTGACATATACAGTCCAAACAGAAGTTTAGGTTCATCCATGAGGTTTGTATATGCCCAGTTTCGATTTTAGAATTGTAATGTATAAATTTACCGCAGTTACATTATTGTAACTGGGCATATACTATTAAAAGACACATTTTTCTTATAATTATAAGGAGCCTTATCTAAGTAAAGATGTCATGTTGCATGTAACATTTGTCATCGACAGGTTTTGACAGAAATGAAGTTCTATTTCCTCATGACCGTGTGCAATCATGAGCACTACATTCCTCTCAACCTTCCCATGGCTTTCGGTCGAACCAAGTTACAGAGAGTCCAGGGTAAGATTGTAGTCTATCACAGTTTTTTTACATAGATTATCACTTGGATTTCACTCCTTCTAGCCTCACACTGCCTATACATTGTAACTATAACCACTGACCTCCACCCCTTAATATGTGGCAGTAAACTTATAGGGAAACACTTTACTTTAGGATCTCTGTTATACTTGTGCCGTTTTCTATTAATTTAAGTTTAGAGAAATCCATGTACTATTGGTATATTGTAACAATATAAATATATGTGTAGATATCTACAAATGCACAGGTATAGCAGTTCCTTACTGTAAATGGCTATAGCAGGGTTGAGTTTCCCAAATGCCTCATAGTCAAATCTCTGCTATGTTGGAGAGCAAGTATGACTCTCTGTAAAATATTGTAATCAGCAAAACAATGCGCTTGGGAAACTCAATTAAAGAGGCACTCAAAGCTAATGATGCACCAAAAAATGTTGCTCCTGACCCCTCAGAACACATACTTTCAAACACCCCTTTCTTCCCTGCATGATGTCCTCCTTTGTTTCATTTTCTGTTTTCTGTTTTTTTATGCTCATGATCAGATTTTATTTCATACGCGGCGGAGTGTTTTGGCGTCATAGGTAGGTGATGCCGGCCAACGTCAATGCAAAATTAGTCAGGGTTGCCAGTTATGGGCTCTTATAACCTCACTAACTGGCTAGCCACTTTCTCCCATTAATCATGCTTGAACAACTGCCATCGCATCTGACATTTCAGGCCTGGGCTTGTGCTTCTCTAAAGTGGCCATGCATTATGAGTCTTGCTTTGTTATGCTGACATATAGTGCTTTATTTTACCAGGTGTTTTTTTTTTTTTTTTTTTTTTTAAACAAAAAATTTCAAAATGTCAGAGGTGGATGGAAGGCTGTGGTGTGAGCTGAGTTTCATGATTGTGAAACTCTACTGTATGTATGTTTCTGTCACGAGTGATAGGTGCTGTGTGTTTTCTACAACTGTTATCTTCTGCACTTTATGACTGATTTTCAGTGGATACAGAAGGATCTTGTGTAGATCAGGGGTTTCTCACATCTAATGCCAATTTCCAATACCAATTGATACAGTGGGTAATGAAGGTGAACTCATGGAGTGTAATTGAATAGAAATATTTTAAAAATAAAATATGTCCAACCTGTTTTGTTCTTGTAATTCTACCGAGAGATCCCGCGGTATGAAACACAAGCTCTTTCTGAAACTCATATTTATCTTCTTTTGTTCTTACCTGCTGGAGCAAATAGCAGCGTGGAGAACAATAAGAGCACAGGCACAAACCAAATATGTAATATATTGTTTTCATTGTGGATACACCTTGTTTTTGTATGAACATATTTCACTATCACAGCTTTGTCTCGAGGGTCTAATGATGAGGGTCAGGTGATCCTTGCCACAACATTTGCACAAATGCATCTTTTTATATGTACCATGGTGTCTAATTATGCATGAAAAGCATTTACTTTTGCTTGTCTGGTAACTTGAGGGATCGCACCTGTCAAAATGTTCTTATGTAGGTTTTATAGATGGCGATCTCCAGCAATGCACAGTTGGTGATACTGGTGCACTGTTTTGCAGATCAGAGTCTGGAGTATAGTCTCACTGAGGACTACTGCAGAAACCATTTTCTTGTGGGCCTGCTACTGCGAGAAGTTGCGGAGGGCCTGCAGGCCAGCCCCGAGATTAGGCAACTGGCTGTGGCTGTTTTAAAGAACTTGATAATTAAGCATGCCATGGATGAAAGATACACAGCTTACAAGGTGAGTCATGTGTGTGAGTGCGGGGGTTACGAAGAAGCAGGACACTGTCCCACTTTCTTTTAGGATAAAAACAAGGGCAGTTACTGTGTTGTGTGGCAGGCTGTCGTTGACATTTGTTCCCTGAACTGCCTTACTGTCGTCAGACGTATTTGCGTACACAACTGATATGCTGCTTTATTTGACTGAGTGTTACATGTGAGCATTATTTTTAGCTATGCACGCTAGCTCATGTCAAAACAAATGGACATGTTACAAGACATAGTCACGAAGACAGGCCTTATTGGACAGCTATCTTTGTCCTCATTGTTTAGTTTTCCCTTTGCTTATTTACCATTTGTTTGCTTAATAAAAGAAGAGCACATTTAGGAACCCACAAGCAGAGCTGAAACTCTTTTTTTTTTTTTTTTAACACCTTCCTACTTCTTGACATTGTCAATTTGGTTCAGATTTGAAACTTGAGTTTCATGCTCAACCATAGTAAACATAAAGCACAATACTGACATATCTATGCTCAAAGGTTTATAGACTGAAGAGAAATAATGTTTGGCAGACACAGTTGAAGCCATTGTGTGAATCCTTCTTTAAAAATATTTAGCCATCATGATAATCTACTGTCAGTTATGCTTCTTTCGACTGCAAACTAACTGTATCAGTTTCAATCAGACCTCATGCAGGTTTTAGAGTTCAAAGGACCTGTATGTCACCCAGCTACATTCAGGCAGCGTACATGGTTACGGTAAACCTCGGCTTTAGTTTTACGCCTGGCTCTTTGTGGTAGTTGATTAACCACATTTATCATATTTGCTTATATTAGACCCTAATGAGGGTTTTTTTCAGTCATAAAATATTGCATTTGTTATTGCTACACGTGTGATCAGAATAAGCTTCTTCAGATTTTTATAACTTTTATTCATTCAACACAAACTCCATGCATGAATGTGAAAGTAAAGCTGTGGGTCAGTTTTCATCCACTGAGAGCAACATTATCTGGCTGTTCTAAAGTGTGAGTGTATAAACACTGTTGGACCCAAACAGTTTTGTTGTTTTTCCTTAGCTGCAAAATACAACGGTCAAAATATCAAGATTAATAGACTAATGATAATGATTCAAAAATATTTTTCTTTAACTAACATTGGGATTTTTTTTCCAAATTTCCAAATTTAATTCCAACAGCAATTATATAAATTCAGGGGTCCTAACCCCTCAAGCTCCTTGCTCTTGTATCACTACATTTTCTTTCAAAGAAAATTGATTTCCAGTGTTGCTGTAGTTTTGTTAGTATGCTGCTCATTCATGTATTCCTTGTTCACTAATTCATATAAAACTGGTACCTACAGTATAAACAATCTGATGCAGAATGGCTAAAATGTGATATGCTAACATGCTACTGAAGTTATTTTAGATTAACTAGCAGCTCACGCTCTTGACCATTTTTGTTTTTTGGGGGTTTTTTTGTGGCTGAACAATAGTTAACCACCATGCTCTGATAAGCTGCTGTCTGTTATGCAAACTGTCCACTGGAAACAGTAGGAGTGGCGTCAGACAGACCTCAGACAACTACATATGGGCACTTTTATAGTTCATAGGATGCAAACAATATGCCTCTTTCAGAAACCGTAAATGTTTATCGGACCCAGTGTACAGTCACAGTCCCCAGGATGTTAACCTTGGTTGTGATAGACTTCTCCTTAATGCACAACAATATGCATATTTTTCAGTAACAAACACAAAGTCTTTGTCTCAAGCATAGAAAAGCTGTTGATGCATTATGTGAGGAAAGTGCCATGGTAACAGGAACAAATATTTATAAATTGAAGAATGCATGTCCTGTGTATGCCACATAAAGTTTAATCTTTAGTCGCAGACTGTTACCATGGTAAACAATGCCTCCTCAGTGAACATACACGTATATGCAGCTGTGCCACTTTCTATGTACGTGCTTTCAGATCTTTGAGGACCCCCTCCCCTCCCACTTTCACTGATAGTATTCAATAAAGAAAATACATTTGGAAAATAATAATTTAAGATGATTTACTATTTTGAGAATATTTTGACACACCCACAACAAGGACTTATTTCCAAGATGTTGTCTTTTTTTTTTCTTTCCTCAGTTTTTGCAAAGAAAAAGGACGGCTTTCTGTTGAATTAGTCCAGTTACTTCTAACTGATAAAAACACTTAAGTAAAGTGGCCCCGTATAGTCATGTATGAACACAACAAAGCACAACACACATTGTGAACAATGTGAAAATCTTTCTCAGTATTCAACCCATTCACCAAGTGTAGCCTGCACCGAGGGGCATCCGGTGAGCAGTGTGTGGGGACGGTGTCTTTCTCAAGGGCACCTCAGTGATGCCACTAGCAGTCCTGGGGGCCACTAGCAGTCCTGGGGGCCACTAGCAGTCCTGGGAAGCCACCTAGCTCCCCCAAATATTCCAAACGTTTTCAAAGACTAGGTATCCCCAGACTTTTGTCTGTCAGTTTACATTCTGCTGTTCACTATGGATCTGCATTTTTTCCATTCAATCCTTGAACAGAATCAGCAGGCCCGTATCTGTGTGCTGTATCTCCCACTCTTTGAACTGCTGTACCAGAATCTGAACCAGCTGACTGCACAAAAGCAGCCTTCACGAACCGGCTTTGCCCTCATGGTAAGTTTGAGCTATGTATTTAGCAGACACGTCCACCAGTCTAAGGATATCTTCACACCTGAAACTGTAATTGGATTCATTGTGTTTTCACACTGCAAACAAAACATGTTTCTATTCCATACGGAGACTCAGCCCAGTTCCACACGGCCATAACTGTGTCGAAAGTTTCTGTGATTGAAGGAGAGGAAGGGGCTTTTCTT
>JBBMFX010000011.1:12898269-12917297 GCA_037832545.1 Rhabdalestes septentrionalis
CACACACACACACACACACACACACACACACACACACACACACACACACACACACACACACACACACAGACTCACACCCTAGTCCTTGGAGTGAATGCAGCGTGAATGTTGATGTGATGTAAATGTAATACTGGGTGTTGGATTATTCACATACTTAAAAATGCATGTTGAGCTTTAACTGTCTACATTTTGGAAATGTTTGCATTCTAAAGTGTGTGTGTGTGTGTCGGGGGGGTGGTATTGTTGGTGGAGCATTAATCTATAGAATTCTGTTGCAGTGTGGATGGCCAGGTTCTCTCAGGAGCCAGCTGACCAGTCTGTGGTTCTGGGCCAAAGAGTGGTCCTGTCATGTGTGGTCTTCAACTACTCGGGCATTGTGCAGTGGACCAAGGATGGACTGGCCTTAGGCATTGGAGAAGACCTCAGGGGTTAGTCCTTCGACACTCTCTTGCTATCTCTGACTCTCTGTTTTTCTCTGTCATGTCAAAAGCCAGCGTGCTTTTAGATTTTGACCGTTTATCATGTATAAGTATTTCATTGTGGTAGTTTGTATAGAGTCTGCAGTGTAGAACAGGCTTTACTACATCTAGCTGAAACAATGGGCAGATAAACCCACCCTCAGTCTCTTCCCCTCTCTTCCTTTCTCTCTGTTTGTTTCTCTCTCTCTCTGGTTGTGGTGTTGCAGTGTACTGTGATGCTTCAGTGCTCTGTCCCATGCCTAAACAGAATCATGTGAATGAGCGCCGGTGCACTTGATTGCGAACACACATGCATACCAACACGCACACACACATGCTCACAAATACACACACACACACACACACAGTCACTCATCATGTACTCAGATGAAAAATACATCCAGTGATCATGGTGAACACAAAATGACCATGGTGGACACACATTGCAGTTGCACACAAACACCCACATGTACATGAAACTAGCTAACTCAAGCACTTTCCAAGACGTGAAGAAAGCGAAAAGGAGAAAAAGACCACGAGGGAGCAGGAGAGAGAGAAAGAGACAGAGGAAGAGAGAGAGAGAGAGAAAATGATGTAATCCACAGCAGTATTTCTTGTCATTTTTCTTGCAGCAGCAACTAGAAATGCCCATGTCAAAACACTGGTAGATTTTATACTGCTTCAGAGAACACACACTTCTGCCACCTAGTGGAGACCATATTATGCATGCTTGGATGTGTGCATGGATGCAATTGTGTGTATGTGTGTGTTTTAGTGTATAAACTGTGTGTGAATTGTTACCACGTTTGTTCCTGAATGATAGGTTCTCAGGGCTAGGGGACTAAATAATAATGTAAACATGAATAAGGTGAATGTACTTGGAAATATGGTGATACGTTGTGATGTACCTGCAGCCTCTCACCTCTGGCCTCATTAGTAGATTTTGCCAAATTTAAAACTCTTCCTAATTCTAAATGTGTAAAAATATCATGAGAATATTGAAGTGTGAACCCTGTATCTTGAATCAAAGGAACCCATGAGAGTATTTTTACGTTAATATTTGTGTTGTGTCATCCACCCTTTTCATGGTGGTATGAGTTTTGCATGTGTTTTAACCTGGATGTACACTGAAAAATACCGGCCAAATCATGCGTACATGGTGGGGCGAGTGTAAGCTGGGTGTGTGTGTTATGTGTTTTAGCCTGGCCGCGGTACCGTGTGTTGCGGATGGTCGACATTGGGCAGTACAACCTGGAGATCTCCTCTGCTGAACTGTCCGATGACTCTCTGTATGAGTGTCAGGCTACAGAGGCTGCTCTCCGCTCCCGCAGAGCCAAACTCACCGTCCTCAGTAAGTGTGTGTGTGTGTGAGGTTTAACATTAGGTTGGGGGAAATTGCTTTTGTTTCTGCAACGCCAAACTGATCTAATTCCCCTCTAACCCCAAATCAGGTCAAGACAGAGTTTGAGGAACTGTAAGACACTTTGTTACCTTTAAAAATGGAAAAAATACATGCACACATTTCAGCCCTCAGGTCTCCATGGTCTCCATCTCCCAATTTAAACACTGGAAAGACGCTTCATTCTAATGGGAGGGATGTGGATGTAGGAGCCAGAATAATGAGCAAGACGTTAAAATTGATCTTTTATTTCGTTAAGTTGCATTCTTTTTTGTAATTTACTGCCCAAGTGCTTTTAAAGTGCCATAAATAAACAGAAGTATTAGATTAGAATTAAATAATTTAAAGGCTAATAAAAATACTAAATTCATTCATTTAAACAATATGCTCTTGCCTGCTATAGAGGAGTGTGCCAGGCTATGGCTGAACATGGGAAAGAACCAGTGAGTCATGGTACTGGCACATGGAAAACAGCACAGTGTTTCTGATTGCCTTAACTTTTTAGAATAAAAACCCTACTGTTTTCCAACTGTTAAATGTTGTTTCATAAACATGGTTGTCTTCAACTTTGGCATTTAATTTCAGTCCTGTGGGGTTACCTCCAGCTGTAGTGTTAGCTCGTTTCATTTTTCCAGGTAGCAGTGTGTCATACAGTGGTCGAACCCACATAGACAAGTCTGACTGAGCTTTCTTAACATCTCAGTATGGTTTGTGGCATCTGTAATGTTGAAATTGACTCAAATACTGATTTTGCCCCTCAGATATGTTCAGGATTTCTACATATGTGAAGTATGATAGTAACATGATTTTTTTTCCATGAAATTTGTAGTGGTATTGTCTGTCCTGTTTCTGTTTATTAAGCATGTGGTTCAACACAAGTAAGCTACATGTTCTCTGAGCGTTCTCTGTGTGTGCTCTGTGTAGTTCCTCCTGATGAGCCGGTGATTGAGGGCTCCCCAGAGCTCCTCCTCACTGCAGGGGTTCCCCACAACCTTAGCTGTGTGTCCCGTGGAGCCAAGCCCCCTGCTGCGATAGAATGGCAAAAAGACGGACTGCCTGTAGAGGGAGCTTTCAGCACAACGGTAAGATACACACACACACTGACTCAAAACGCACTAATCCATGTCTCTAATACTAAATGCTCAAATCTACCAACAAGTCACTGTAAAAGAAAACCATCACACCTCTAAAATGTTCAAATCATAAAAGAAGAAAAAGTACCACTCTACAGTAAGACACATTTATATTTCTTAGATATAACAGCTCAACTGTTTTATTGTGTTGTTGCAAATGTTTACTAATGATATTTCATGGCACGACATAACTAACGACCAGTAGAAATTTCCTTTTTAATCAGTATTTTATACGTTTATCTGGCTCTATATGGGCATTGAAAAAACTCGTTCTCTGTTCATGTGATTGAAGACGACTTGCTGTTGATCTGTTTGTCATGACATTGCCATTTGCCATTTTCAAATGATGTAAAAAGGAAAAGTGTTCCCCATTTTTTTCTCAATATTGTGACAAAATGCAGGCCAGCGATTCACACTTACTGTGTTGAAACCTCAGTTCTTTCACAGAACAGATGAAGTGCCGAATAAACCAGATGGATTCAGTCCTGTGTGCTCTGTTCTGTTTCTGTTCAGGAAGTGCTCTCGGACAGGAAGCGTGTGACCACCAGGAGCTTCCTGCCCGTCCTCCCCATGGACACAGACACGGGGAAAAACTTCACCTGCGTGGCCACCAACCCAGCCGTGCCCACGGGCAAGCGCACCACCATCACACTCAACGTCCATCGTGAGTCTGTCCCCTCTACTCCTCCACACACTGCTGTTTAGTCTGAAATCACTCATTTCAATAACAAGGCCCTGGTCTGTCTAAATAGTCATTATAATATAATGCCTGTACACTTCAACGTCATAGGTTTAAAATAAAGGGGACGATGTGAAAAGAAACGACTTCAGCTGCGTACATAATAATAACGAGAACTGTAAAATACAAGCTATAAACCACTTATCATAGCTTTACCAGAATAAACTCATAACAAACTGCCTCATATTTAAAAAATGTTGATTAAACCAAAAGCAGGGAACTCGATGGAGTAGAGAATCGCAGGAAATTATCATTTAATATCTTCTTTCTGTTGCCAGAAATAAAAAAAATGTTTAATTAAATATTTAAAAGATTTTTTTTGTTATTGACTCCATAACATCTCAAACCACACTTACCCTGAGGTCATTACAGATTAAAATGACAAGTGTGTCCGAACCTTTGAAGAGCAGTGTACATTTAAGACTCCCTGCCTTCTAATATCATTACTAAATGCACCAAGCATCACCACTGTCCATCCATCAGTGTGGCCGGTCTCTTACTGTAATAGAAATGTACAAGGCTATGCACTTAGGGATTGCGGCTCCTCTCCGATTCAGATAAAGTTCCTCATGCATCATATGTTCACTTATCATTCTGCTTCCATTGTCATTAAGAATGCAGCAGGTGAGGTCGCATTTGCAATGCAGATTTATTATTATGATCTCTATCTGAACAGATCCCCCTGTGGTGGTTTTATCCATTGAGCCACGCTCTGTGCTAGAAGGAGAGAGGGTGACCTTCACCTGCCAAGCCGCTGCCAACCCTCCGATTATGGGCTATAAGTATGTCCCACTGTATTTTTCTTTTTTAGGTGTTTAAAGGATATATTTAAAACATTTGCTCAAGCCGTGCACCTTCCCTGGAACTAAGAGGTCGTCATACGTGTTATACAGAATGATATAAATCTCCAGTATGTACATCAGTCAGCCCTTACATTAAAACCACCTGCCTAATATAGTGTAGCTTTTATTTTCTTGCCATCAAAACAGCTCTGAACCCCCAAGGTAAGGACTCCACAAGATCTCTGTAGGTGTTCTATGGTATCTGGCACCACAACGTCAGGTGTCTTTAAGGTGGAAGGTGTGGCCTCACTCTCTGCAGTGGACAGGGGTCAGAATGGGCAGAGTCCACTTGTAATATGTCCCACTCCTTGACAGGCACCACAGTAATGAGATAATCGATGATATTCGCTTCATCCCAGTGGTTTTAATTGTGTGTCTGAGCTGTGTATCTCTGTAAAAATGCAGTTTAAGCGCAACATAATTGTGGCCATGCTAGTTTAAAGCTTGGGTCGTTGAATTTGGGTAATACAGGAAAATCTGCATAATTTGGTGCCATTTCAGTCTTTCAGGGTCGTTTGGTTTGAAAATGATCATTGTGGATTTTTGTAAAATGACCAGTGAAGCTGCATGTTATTATATGTAATATTAATAATGGCAAAAGAGTGGACAATTGGGAAAAAAATCTAAATGCCACCATGCACAATGTATTTTTACTGTGATGGAGTCAAAATGTATTTGAGTAGCAAAACACATAAACAAAGCAATTTTCCATTGTTAGATTTGCCTGTTCTTTTCTAAATTTACTTTGGATTATTTCATGATGTGTTCACATGAAGTACACATGTACATTCATCCACATTCTTTGGTGGTTTGCACTTATCAAGTCAGTCTTTTTTCTCTCTGTTAGATGGGCTAAGGGCGGTGTGGTCATCCAGGGGGCGAGAGAGAGTGTGTTTGTCACTAAAGCTGACCACTCTTTCTTCACTGAGCCAGTCTCCTGCCAAGTGTTTAATGCTGTGGGGAGCACCAACGTCAGCATACTCGTGGATGTCCACTGTAAGGAGCAGCCTAATCAATTTAACCAATATTGTATAGCAATACACCTATATTTGTAGTCACACTTGATCTTTATATACTTTATATACATATTCTACCTATTAAGTCTCTTCAGTGGATGGAATGCTATATCATTACTACATAAACATCAGACAAATATAACATAGATCTTTACAGCCATTGCTGTCATAATTACATGATTAATAAATAGTTCATATCAATTTGCAAAATTTCTTTGTTATGACTCATAAGGCTCTAAAGGGTTAAATTGGGACTTTGAGCACAATAGAATATTTGCTATAATAAAACATCTGTTTCGTTTTCAATATATTCAGAATGTTTCTTGCTTTGTTCCCAGTTGGTCCGATCCTGGTGGTAGAACCGAAGCCAGTGACGGTGGACATGGACTCTGATGTCACTTTAAACTGCAAGTGGGCTGGGAATCCCCCTCTAACACTCACATGGACTAAAAAAGGCTCCAGCATGGTGAGCAGTCGAAATCTGCCTTTCCTTTCATTCTTACACTTTTGCGATCTCCCATTCTCTCTTTAGTTCTCTTGACTGCCTGTCTCCCTTGAACATTTTCTCTGATGACTCAAGAGTGTCTCCTTCTCTTCCACTGACATAAGATGTTCCTCCCTCTCTCACTCTTTCCCTGCATGCTGTGCACCCTTGGTTTATTTTTTCGGTCACTTCGTCCAGCGGTGTGTGGTGTTGTGGTTGGAAAGGTCCTACATCATAGTTGCTTTTACCCTAATGAAATTTGTTTTACTTACACCCCTCCCCCCCTTTGTCTCGCTCTAGGTACTGAGTAATAATAACCAGCTGTATTTGAAGTCGGTGAGCCAGGCCGATGCCGGCCAGTATGTGTGTAAGGCCATAGTTCCCAGGATCGGTGTGGGAGAAACCGAGGTCACCCTTACAGTCAACGGTCAGTACCAGCGGCAGAAATGTAGACTAAATATCTGACTGAAACACTGCCGTGTTCTTAGTCTGCACAGTTAATGTTATTGCTAACATTAGGACATATAAGAAGATTACCTAAAGCTAGTGGCTTTACACTCATGAAAACAAAGGTGATGGGAATAGGTTTCCACAGAAAATATTTTGGTCCCCTAAAGACATTTTCAATGGATGTTTCATTTTTTAAAGGAGAGGTGAAGATAAATAGGTAAAGAACCTTATTTTCTACTTGTAATTGGTTAAGAATGACTAAAGAACATTAATGTTAAGTGAAGAATCTTATACCTTTCACAGAAATGGTTCTTTATGGAACGAAAATGGTTCAGGGAAAATAAACGACACCTTTACTTTTAAGTCTGAATGCTATGCTGGTAATCCTTCTGTCATTATTGGAGACGGACTTGCGTGGTTACATTACAAAAACATACACTGCCTTGTACTGTGTAACTCATTAGATCAACTGTTAGGATGTTAAATCATATACACACCAAATAATTGAACCCATTATGATCTTGTCTTGCTTGCCACACAGATTACATTGTTCCTTGCATGATTGGTTATTTATTCAGAATATTCTAAACTATTTTCACCTTTGGTTATTTTAGTATTTCATGCAGATGTTTAAATAGCATAATTGGCTAAAAACATTACTTCTACTTTGTGACACTGTACAATATACTTTCATTCCATTTTAATCAGTAGTGCTGTAATTAGACAGGTACTTTGTGGTTACAGAGATTGTGTGTGTGTATTTGCAGGTCCGCCCATCATCTCCAGTGAGCCAGTGCAGTATGCCGTCAGAGGAGAGAGAGGGGAGGTGAAGTGTTTCATCGCCAGCACTCCTCCACCGGACAAGATCGTACGTTTCCTCATTACTAGCTGTGGAACAGTGTAGCTGAAGTTGCTCACTTTGTTTTTAATCGCAGCCAATCGAAACCAAACCAAACCAAACCCACACACATTTATCTTCACCAAATACAGTGTAAACAATGTTTATATAAAAGCTTATAGGAGACACGATAAGTCGAAGCAGGTCTTGATATTTAATGAAGGTTCATTGCCATGACCAAATTTTACATTTGTTGATCATGTAAATGATGATGATGGTGATAGTATTAATATTATTATTGCATTTGCATGGTAAGCTCAGAAGTGAAGTTCATATTAATCAGGCTATATTCACACAACCCAGTGGAATTATATGTTGGTTGCAAAGTTTGACTTCTTTATTCGATTTTGCAGCAATTTCTGGAGATACCATAATCATATTGCCGAATTTAAAAACAAGCAGTATTTTGATACAGTAAACAGAAGATATTTGGGAGGTCAAAATCTTTTTACGTTTGGAGGATTATTGGTTTGGACAAAAATATATAAAAGGGATGTCTGGTCAAAAAAAATAGCCAAACCTTTGGGGCTACGGTGAACATTTGAGCCTGTGTGGTGCTTTGAAGTGTTAACGGGGGGGCGAGGTGGAGGAGTGTAACTTTGTTGAGAGAAGGTTTGTTTTGATTCGTTTATGAGGGAGTTTTAATAGTTAACAGGGGATTGTTGGTGCTTGTCTTAGCCGTATGATGTCACGTCACTACAAATGCAGCAGGGACAGTCATTTCATTCGGAATGACAGATGATTAGATGCACGGCTATTTTTCCTTTTACTATTTTCGAAATCCAGGACTATTCATTAAACATTTATAGCTGTAGCCCTGGATGCCCAGACTGAATTCCTCCCCTTCAATAACTAACTGAGTTAACTGAGTTCAAACCTCAAAGGTGAGATGATAAACTAGAGAAAAATCAGCACCACCTGACTTAAAAAATAAGCCATTTTGCATGCCCAACTAAATAGCTTTGCAGCAGGCAAAAGAAACGTCTAATATCTTAACTGATTCACAGATTTTAACACAATGTTATTCTTCATACAGCCTTTTAAATTATTGGCAAATACACAAATCACAAAAATGACACAAAACTTATTTAGCAGCTGAAAAATGGTGAAGGAGGTTGGCTGACTAGAGTGACAGCTAGTTTGGCTAGTTACATGGACAGTCCCCTGAAGCAACTGAGGGTTTAGTGTCATGCTCAAGGAAACAATGGTAGAAAGTGGTGGGTTTCAACTGGCGACTCTGTGGTCATCGGGTTCAAAGGCGAGTGTTTCACCCGATAAGCTCCTACCACCCATAAATAACGGGTTCATTAAACCTACCATAAAAAATTAATTCTAGATCAAATTGGGTCAAAATTATGAAACCACACAATGTGGTGTATAAAAAATGCAATCATACATAAACAGATGCCTTAACTTAACGAAGTGACTAAGTTCCCTGAGATTAAAGTTTTATTTATTTACAATGTTTTGTTTCATACCTGTTTTTGCAATGTTGGGTGAACTTAAGGTTTGAAGAAAGAAAATAAGGAGCCATTTGTTTATTTGCTACAAATTTGAAAAGGTGAATGTCTTCAAAGTGTGGTGATTCAATCATTTTTGGTTCTTAGGCCACTGATGGTAATTAGGCAGCAACATTTTTGAGAAACTGATCAGTTTATTTGTAGAAAAAAACAACACCTGCTTCTCTGCTGGGCTGTCATGGCTTTACAAGCTCCAAAGACACCTACCTTTGCAAAATAATATTTTTTTCTCAATTCCAGTTTTGAAGCTCTTGTTCAAAACTAAAGAAACCACCCAGCGTCTATTTTTTACAGACAAAAAAACAAAAGCTTAGAAAAACAAACAAGTGCAAAATAATGCCCACAGAACATCCTAAACTATCAGGCTGTGATGCTACTTTCAATTTGAACCCAAGCCATCACACTTTTTTGTATTGTTCATTTATGGTTTTCAGTCAAAAGACTTGGTGTGAATAAACCTTGCACATTCAGCAAAAAACAGGAAATCTTTAACTGACTTTAACTGACAGACTTAGCTTTAAACCTCATTGCGAATCAATTTTAGAGAAACCCACAGTCCTTTTCATTGAAAATGAAAACTTGGAATGTTGTTCACTTATGTTCATTACCTTCTATAAAAACAGGCCTTTAAATGAAACACAGTCATTAAATGATTATAGAGAGAAGTGTAAGTAATCATGAAGAATCTACTTTATGATTTGTGTTCTCAAACTTACCATGTCGATTTCTGTATGTTGGGTCAGTAAGAGTTGAGAAGGCTGCTTCCAGTTTTAGAAGCAAAAAAGTTCAAGATGTCCACCTGAATCACATAAAAAATGTGTGAAATGAGTGAAACTTGACTTCAGCCAGCTAACGGAACTTTGCTCTCTGCGGCTGACGTTAACTGAAATGCCTTAGCTCAGCGCTATCCACATTTAGCCTCCCTTCTGTCTGTGGATGACTGTAATGTGGAATGACTAGCAGCCGAGGCCCTAATGCAGCTTCAGGAGGTGATTTATGAAATATGAAATATGGGAACAGGCCACTTGTTCCCTGCATGCCTGGCCCGCATGTACTCCCCGTTTGTGCAGTAAATGGAGGCTTATGGTGAACATGTGGAGTTATGCATTTTTAAATATGCTCATAGTTCTGTATGAATAATACAGCCCTTTTCAGTGGAGTTTTAAAAGGGGAAAGTGTAATTATTATTTTCTAACCCCCTTGTCAGAGAATAGAAAGGGCATTTAGCTACTTGCTGCTGTGAAATGTGTGGGAGTGTGTGTGTGTGTGAGACTGAGTGTCTGCGTCACATGTGGGGCAGATGCCGAATGAGAAGCAACATTTTATGCATGAAAATGTAAGCACTGAAATGAACTCACAGGATATTATTAATGCAGTGATATTAAGATTAGACAAAAACCCATCTTTGGTTTTAAAACCATGGAGGGCTGTGTACAGGGTTAGCTTGTGATAATACGAGTAATTCAGGACAAAAGAAGCAAGCAATATGAGTGAGTTCAATGCAGCAATTTTGGAACAACATGAAAAAGCAATTATGTATGCAGTTCAGATAGAAGCTTCATGTCAGTACTCACATAGGATATCTGCATGCACTTCAGATAAAAGAGGCATTACAGTAGAGATGTAAACAAATCAAAGTCAGTTGCAGTTTCTGCCATATCTCTTTGAGCAGTTGTTGCGGCGATGGATAAGACGAGCCATTTAATTGGTATATTCACATCCTGCTAACCTCTCACAGTCACACTGTTCTAGTTACCTTGTTCTATGTTAATTTCTCATGTTAAGGGAGTTTTTACAAACTGTAGTGTGTGCGGGTTTGGAGTGGGCCCAGATATAATTTGCAGTTGGTGTTGCCACGTGAGGTGTAGTACTGCGTTTAACTATTTGTTTTTTCTGGCCTCCTCATGTAGATTTGCCCCTGAGTTACATCAAGTTACTATGGCAAAAGCATGTCGGTTCAAGCCCACCCGGAACCCATATTGCATTACAGTACCTGCGGTTTGAAAAAAATTGCCTTAACATCAGAATCTGTCAGAGCAGTCTGGCCAAATTTCTGCCAGACTGAAACTCCACAGAACACTGATTACACTGAACAGACAATGATATTCAGTGGCAGGACAAACTCTCTAGAAAAGTAACTTTGTATAATAACCCCAACCGACCACCCTAAAGAATAAGATTTCTTTAAACAAAGTGCAGTGATCTGAAGATTCAATCTGGAATGCTTATACTCCTCCACAGTCCGTCTGATCATTATACGATACAGTGCACACTGTGTCATTTTGATGTTGGTGCAGTACATGATGAGTAATGTGTTCCATGCTGTATTTTATGTTGGAGCAGCTTCTCAGCGCTTTGTAAAGATCAGTGCTTCAATCCCAAAAACAGAATGATAGTGTTGGAAACCATGATAAAAGTTTAAGTAATTATAGCGACTCTGTAAATCCCAAAGTCAGTAGGTTCTCCAGTCACATTTGAATTAAATTAATTTAAAAAATAATGGAATCTTTGCCTAAATTGTCGTAAATCATGATCTGATGTAATGGTTTTGTGGATTTGTAACTATGCACCACAAGGGTTTGATTACTGCTCCATACTCATGAATGTTTCTTTGTTTATGTGTGTGTGCATGTATCAGGTGTGGGCTTGGAAGGAGAATGTGTGGGAGAAGGAGAAGGGAACTCTACCAGAGCGCTACACGGTGGAGCAGAGTAAGCCCTCGCCTGATGGAGGAGCTGTGCTGTCCACGCTCACCATCAACAACGTCATGGAGTCTGACTTCCAGTCCACATACAACTGCACTGCCTGGAACGCTTTTGGCCCAGGCACCATGATCATCAATCTGGAAGAGACTGGTAAGGATACCTGCACAGATAAACACTGAGCTGTTTTTAATACAGCAGAACATGGGGTCATGCATAGGTAGGTGTCTACATGTAAGAAGGGAGTCTGTCTCATTCATGAACTTTTAAAAAGACTCCAGTTACTTTACTACCAAGATGGCCAACTTATGCACCTGTTTAAATTAAATAAATCAATGTAAGGTGTGATTGGATATTTGGGTCTTTCTTAATGATACAGTGAAAATCCCATGTGCCATTTTTGCCTTATATACTTTTAACATCATGCTATTGCAAATTGTAAAATTGGTTTAAATTGGTCAAAATCAATTTCGACTGATGCAATCTTGCATCCTTAAGACCACCGCACACTGACCATGTTATCAAAGCAGATGCAATACTGAGCATAGATACTCAACACAGATCGTGTGGAAAGCTCCAAGAAAGGCCAGGTTTATAATACTTTTTACATAAATTTGTTTAAATTGTTGTTATTTTACATAATTTGTGAATTGATCATGCTTATTATCTTAATAACAAATTGACATTTTATTTTAATTTCAATGTAGAGGTAACAGGTTGCTAGCAATTGTCTTTGCATGGTGTAAATTTCAGAGCTACTGGTCATCTGCTATAGTTTTTCGTGTCTGCTTTAGGCTATAATGCTGTGAGAGCAGAATACTGCAGCACACAGAGAAAGGGAGTCACTGAGTTCTGAATCTCAGTGCTAAAATATAACGTTTCGAAAGTTTGGATGTTGTGCTATGCTGTGTGCGGTGGCATTTAGTAAAAAGAATCCAGAATCTAATCTTAAACTCAGTAAAGCAAAAAGAAACGTTTTTTGCACTTTGTGTGTCTTTTATTTCAAGCAATTTGTGAAGTCTGGACATTTTATCCTTTACACAATAACTCACAGACAGAAATGATATATTGGTTTGGATTTCAAGGCCTTTCAAGGCCACAATAACAGTGAACGCCCCCCACAGTGGCGCTTTGTCTTCAGTTTGAGTTAAAGGAGAAAACATGGTGAACGTTGTTAGAGGATTGTTAGTATCTCTTTTTCAAGACGTGTTCACAGATAATCAGTTCCAATAAACAAGTAGCATGTTTTAGGAAGTAAATTGTTGGACATCATGTTTTGACCTGATCCTCTCTCTCACTCAGAAATAGTCCCAGTTGGTATCATTGCTGGTAGCACTGTAGGCTGTTCCATTCTGCTGCTGATCTGTCTGCTGGCATTAGTGTTTTTCCTGTATCGTCAACGGAAAGGAAGTAAGTACACACACACATACACACACACACACACATTGAAATATTTAGTAAGGCTTTACTGCCTTAATAAAATGAAAATTCACTTTGCTGTCATTTAAAGTGTGTTTAAATGGGCATTTTTGTTAGTGCTAATGACTGGAGGAATTCCACATCTGCCAGCACATTTTATCCTTATGAGGTCAACTTATTGGCAAATAACCAAAGTGATGTGACCACAAATCCCAAATCATAATATTGACTTTACGGAGATTGTATAAGCGCTGTTTAAAAAACGATGTGGACTAACGAATGTGTGTGTTTCTGTATTGTTTTCAGGTCGCCGTGGGGTCACACTCGGTAAGCCAGACATCAAGGTGGAAACGATAAATAAAGAGACCCACAGCCTGGAGGAGGAAACGGGCAGCGTCTCCACAGCAACCCGCATGGTCAAGGCTATGTACTCTGTGAGTCTAAGGCTGCCATAACAACACGCTGTAGACCTGCAGTAGACAGGGTCAGGAGAGAGCCATAGACAGTTAGAAGTCCAGAGACGTATTCTGTTCGTTACATCACAGAATCAGTTAATTCCAAAGTCAGTAGATACTAGCAGGACGGAAATGGTTTTAGTATATTTTTCTCATTAATCTGGATTATGACATTGAAAACCCAATACTAAGAGTAGTATACATACTACCTACTACATTATAGTATATTATATAGATAAAACAGTAAAAACTACATTGTATACTGTAGGAAAATTATGTTTAATACTATATACTAGTGGAAAATAATCTAATAGAATAGTGTACATATATCAGCTACTATAATGTGTAGATCAGTATAATATTAAGTAGTGTACATAGTATGAACTACATTAAATAGTTTGGTAGAAGATGAAGTCGTAGAGTAGCAAATATATTATTGACTATAGAATAGTATAGTGTGTTGAGTGAATTGTATACATTATGGTATTTACAGTGGTCCATTTTGTAACTACAACTCTAGAGTACAATCGAAGAAAAAATGTGAATGTGTAAAGTGAATACAAAATTTACTGTACAATATAGAAAAGTAAAATTCAAAGTATCTACTTGTATAGTATATATTACAGTTGAAGATTCAGTAGTAATTTGTATATAATATATGCTATGTAGAACATTCGAATATAAAATACTACAGTAGTATATGTAGTATCTACTATATGATGTTATACAGTAGAAGATTAAGTAGTAGAGTAGGATAGATACTATATGTCTTGTCTAGGGGATTATATCTCTCCTTCCACTGAAAAAGATTAAGAGGAGACTGATCTTGTATTACAGAATTTACGGCCTGGGAGCTGTTGCCAAGTTGGCTACTGAGTGAACAGACCTTTCTATAAAGACTTTGATATTATTTATGCAATAGGGGAAAGGCTAGGGGAGGTCACATTGAGAAAATAGAGGATAGAGGGCAAGGCTTTATCAGATACATTTACTAGAGAGAGGAATGACTGTCAGACATCATCCTTTGTGGTGCCACCTGTGTAATTTGTGTCAGGGTCAGTTATGCTAATAACAAGCTAAGCACGCAATCTCTTATACAGCTTTTGGTTCTCAGATAGTTGCTCATTTCATTTCAATAGCAAAGGTCCACCGATTTCAGCAATGCACCATAACTGTAAGGCTGCTACATGAGAAAGGGTGGATTTTGGGGTTCTTCAGTTTGTCCTTGACCTTTGTGGTGTGATTTAGAGTCCTTTTATCGAAGTTCTAAAAAGAACACTCACAGAACGGTTTCTGGCACCAAACCCCATTGGGAACCTAAGTGTCGAGTCGTATTTTCATCACAGCTTCTAGAGTTGCATCAAAAGTGCTGTGACGGAAGTCAGAACCTGCAGCCTGCGGGAATTTGTTGTTTAATCTTATGCCTTTAACGTACCATGAGAAGATTTCACTGTTTCAGACATTTTAGGCCAGTATCTTAGCTCTTAGCTCAGCTTTAAAAAAAATGTATTAATATTTAAAAACTACACCCAGGCACCATACAGAATCTTTAAACAGGATGACAAAGCCGTGTGTGTAATGCATACACTGAAGTGTGTTTTAAATATGTCTTTCTGTGATAATGCGCGTAATTATTAAACATTCTGAATGCCATCAAACATAATCAACAATTAATCACTAATTAGTCATTTCTTAACCTTCTTACAAGACATCCCAGGAGTTTAACTCTGTAATTCATTCATACATCCATGTGCAACTGAATTTAATCCTCTTTTCTTTCTCAATCTCCCTCTCCTCCTTTTTTCCTATTTTTTTCTCTTAACCTATTGGTTTTCCTCCCCTCTTGCGTTGCTTCTCTCCCCCTCTTGGTTGGTTTCTTGTCGTTTATGGTTTAGTTTTTGCCCTCTGTGACCCTCTCTCCCTCCTCCCAGCCCTTTAAAGATGACGATCTCAAGCAGGAGCTGCGCAGTGACACTCTGGACACACGCCAAGACTATGAGCTCAAGGTGAGAGACATCACTCACATGCACCTACACACTCACACACACACACACACACACACACAAACACACACAATAGCTATTTGTCTCTCAGCACTACATTTGTGAGGACATTCTACTACACAGGCTGTAAATGAACCCATACAAGTCTTAAAATTAGGGTTTTGTGTCTTTACAAGATCTGGGATAAATCATCGCGTATAATTTACAGTGTACAGTGATTTTTATGTAAAGACACAATTGAATAATTAATGGCATGATGAATACTTGCATATGTAAATTACATTTACAGTCATATACAAACATTTGGGAACCACTCAACCGAGAACACACATCTGCATGATTTTATGCACAGATACTGTTGCTGAGTGTAACATTTTATTTTTTATTTTATGTTACAGTACACCATTTTTTGCAATATGTAAGAAACTCTAATTTGATTAAACTTCTGTATTGACAGGTTCATATCTGTGCATGTACAGCTCTGGTCCCCAACAGATTTTTCCCAACAAAACACAATAAAGTGCATAAAATATAGTTGAATATTATATATATAATATAAATGCATATATAATATTAGGTTATTTTCACTTTTATTTAACAAATGTATTTTTAATTATGTAAATATAATGTACAGTTAATGTAAAACAAATGTCTATATATTATTTTATTTTATTTTAATTAATTAATAAATTTATTTATTTATTTATTTATTTTTCATTTCTGTGGAGTGTTACCAAATAATCCTCGGCCTGGTACTGGTCCCCATTCCGGTGGTTGGGGACCCCTGACATAGAGGATGTTCTATAGCCATTAGTTCCCAATACTAGTCCAAAGAAAATCCCCGCTCTTTCTCATACAAACATGCAGTGGTATGTAATGACCATGCTCATTTTTTCTTGGTTTGCACAGGACCCTACAAATGGCTATTACAACGTGCGAGCTTCCACCCACGATGAAGGCCGCCCCGCCTCGCGCTCGATGCACTATTCTGACTACCGCTCCTCCAACCAGCCAGGGGGCGCAGCAGCAGTCAGCGGTAATTCGGGCGCTCCTGGAGCTACGGCAGGTCCCGGAACTCCCAGCAGTTTGGCGCCCGGGTCGCGAGCTGGCTGCTACGACCCCCGACCTCCATCTAGACTCTCACACAACAGCTATGCCCAGTTCAATACCTTCAGCAGGCCTGGCCAGTCGCAGCAGCCTCCGCCCAGCTCCGGGCCGCAGACCGGCGAGTTCCCGCCCGACTGCAGCCTGCTGGACTCAACCCCTCAGCTGGCATATGACAACTACAGCTACCACTCGCACTACTCCACATATCGTATGGGTTTTGCTCCGCCCAGCCTGGCTCCTTTAGAAGGCGGTCCGACGTACGAGATGTACAGTGTGGGTCCGAGCGTAGGGGCCGGGGGCACTACCGGAACGCCAGAGACTGGACTGGGGAAATATGGCAGTTCCACCCGTTTTTCCTACACCTCCCAGCATTCCGATTACTCCCACCGACACACGCAGAGGATGCAGACACACGTGTGAGCAGCAAGCCCTAGTTTACTCGTCACTTCAGTCTACACACACTTAGCAACCTGCACATACTCATTCATTAGAGGAGGTTCTGAAAGAGAGGAAATAAAGATAGAGGGTAGGAGCCAATTCAGAAAGAACAGAGGCCAAGAGATGAGAGATTGCAAAAGACGGGAGGGAATTCTCTCTTACGTGTCTCCTTGCTTATTTCTCAGCTCGAGGATCTGACAGCGAAAGTCACAATCAAGATGAAAACACGCTAGCACCAGTGTAAGATCTGAAAATTTCATGATGCCGAGAACGTATCCATCAATGAATTAGCGGGGCCGCTGAATGAATGGCGAGCATTGAAGGAAGCCTCTGTGTTTGTCAGTGTGACAAAAACCAGAATAATACAACGTTGGAAGTGTCATGGAAGATGGCTCTTTGATGAATGGCTTCTTCAACTTGTCTCCACATCTTTGATATTGCAAACCTAAACGAAGAGACTGTCAGAAAGCAATATGGCAGAGATTGTGCCTGGTCCAGTGATAATTCCTAAAGCATTATTACAGACATTTAATTCTTCGCATCCCGCTCTTGAGCAAAGGCTGCCAAATTAGCAGACAAATAGCACAACACTATCAGCATAAACACATGCTTACCAAAGTATGTGTTATCATTTAGAAGCCAGGGGTACTTTTCATCTTCTTGACTGCTTTACCTGTTAATATCTAACCAGCTGTCTAGCTTCCCAAGCTACCTCATTCAGTAGGCTGTTAGATTTAAAGTTCAGTGGCTATTGAGGACATCATCAAAATTTGGTACAGGTTCTTTACAGTATTGTTGTCTCTGGTAGGATGCTATGTAATTCTCATATATCACGCTACAGTCTGGGTTGATCAATTAGAGCACTTTTTCATCTTTTTCTAACAACAAAAAAGCAATTTAGCATCAGATGGTGAGGGAGACCAGTTCAGGAAGCCATCAAACATGGCCATTTATCTATTTTTTTTTTTTTTATCACTATAGTTCAAACCTTTGGGTTGGAACCTTGAGAGGTGGAGTGTACAGTATAATGGGAACAGGGGGCAGCATAGCAGACCATATATATTTTTTCATAGTGTTTTTACATGATTGGTTAATCTTAGAGCACATACAGTATATTTGCATATATATATGTCTGAGTTCCCCACTTGTTTTCCATGGTGCTTTTGTAGTGGGGTCATTGTTTGCACTGCATTTCAGTATTCTCTCACAGATTACACTTATAATCTACCTGTAATCTCTCATTTGCACACTAAGGCTACACTCTCAGAAAAAAATGTTACTGAACTGTGACTGGTTTAGTACATCTAAAGGAGGTAACTCGACCGTATACCATTGCAGTTCAATTTCCTTAAGTTGCACTGACTCCAGTCTTTCTATTTTAGACTTCTACTTTAAAACATTAGGTTACAAAAAGGGACAAATATGCCCCTTTTCCCCGGCACAGAAAAATCATATTTAAGGTACATAATTAGACCACGTTGTGCCTCTGAGGGTACATTTACATTGTCCAGACTTGGATGAAGATTAAATGTTCCTGATCAGTACCTTTTTTTCTGACAGTGTAGCATGTTTTGAATATTCCCAAAATACAGAATTATTATGTTTTATGCTCATATTTCTGTAAGGAATCGTGGACCAAAGGTTCATCGTTAGAGTATCAGTCTTTATTTGGGTGATATTCACCTCAACAAACAAGGAAATATGCAGATTTGTTTGTTTTTGTTGACTCGGGACTCAATAATGATGAGAGTGGCGTTTTGAAGGGTAGAGGATTGCAAAGGTTTTAAAACCTTATGATCCAGCCTTAGGTACACATACTGATCTAAGATCAGGCTGCTATGCCATCACATTACTAGATGAGATCACAAAGAACAAAGGTGAACTGAGATTCAGTCAGTTCGTAGATGGATTTTTTAAAATCATGTGTGGTTCCTGGGCTCCTAGTCCAGAGAACAGAATGTTTTG
>JBBMFX010000011.1:12923909-12938167 GCA_037832545.1 Rhabdalestes septentrionalis
ACACACACACACACACACACACACACACACACACACACACACACACACACACACACATATATATATATATATATATAATTTTTTTTTTTTGTTGTTTGTTTTTTTTACAGTTAATGTATTACTTTTGTGCAACTAAATCATATACTTACCAAATGAGCAAAGCCAGGAGCTTTGATCTTGCAGCGGTAGGGCCTGCTGGAACCATCAGAGACCAGGTACACTCCAAATTCCCCCTTATAATTTAATATGCAAGAAAAAAATACAAAATAATTGCAGCACTAACAGAGCCAAGGGTGTCAGTTTATCAAACTTATAATACCCAGGGCTATATCTCTCTTTATTACTTGTAAACAATAACTTGTAAAAAATAACTGCTTCTAAATATTCAGTTAATAAGAGTAAGGCTTTATTATTCTTCACTATGAAGAAATTACCATGTAAGCAGGAGAGGAAAAAAAAGGAACTGTAAGCCCAACCATAGGGGTCAATACTCTCAATTCTATATTCAGTCATACCAAAAATGCACAAAAATTTTTTTAATTATCATGAAACATTTCATTATGGGATTTACTGTAACACCATGTATGTGAACTCACCTTTGGTGCTTCGACGGCTGTGTATGTGGCCCCTGGTGGGACCTGGTATCCCTCTGTGTAAAGCTTGAAATGATGAATCAATGACTCCATTGACATCTAAGTGGAAAACAAAAAGACCTGCAATTTAACATTGACATTTGACTCCACTAAGCACTAAACAGACTGTAAATATATGAAAGTGCTGCTGCAGGACTTTCCTAATGTCCTCAGGGTTATATTACCAAATGCAGTAATAGAAAACCTTTTACATTTTCAAACCTCTAGTGATACTGGCATTACCCTGAAAAGTGTTCCCATGATATCAACATTCTGTGTATGCGAGCTTAGCAACATCACATTTAAGGGAGCCCGCAGACCCGAAGTAAAAATTTAAAATGCCCAAGTCTTAGTGTTTTCTGCTTTGTTTTACATCAAGAATTTGTCTCAACCCAGCTGATGAGGACACACCCCATTCACATTCTGTTCTGTTCTTTTGCAAAATGAAACACTTTGATTGTGAAAACAATGAAAAAATGTGTGATCAGCTCAAAGAACCCCAAAGAGGAAATTGTGTAATAATTGTGTATGTGTATTCTAAGTTCGTGTTCATGACTGCGGCTGAGAAAAGGTCGTATTTACACTAAACCAACGTTCACTACACACACGCACACACATGAATGCAAGCATGCTTTCAGTGTTTCTACCTTCATCTCAGATCTCTTGGGTGGGGCCACTTTAGCGTCATCCACCTTGATCTCTCCTTCTGGCATCTTGTTGAGACACTGATGCATGATTCTTAAAGACTGCCTCATCTCCTCCACTCTACATAAGTACCTGTGAGGGGGAAAGACACAACAACCGCCATCTATTTATTCTGATCATCTGATTTCTAGAGTAAAATCTGCTCATGCACCAGTGGTCAGATTATTTGCACACTTGATTGTTCAGAATATCAAAGCCAGAATTTATCTTCGCTGCCAGAAATAAATGGAAATTTGAACATTAATTGGAAAATGTTTAAAAGTATGTCCACAACCTCTGAAAAAAAAAAGATGGCATTTCAGCAGATAGGCACTAATTACAAAGAAGAAATAAAAAAGAAACCGAAGATGACAGGTACTGTGTTAAAAACACCAACAATAACAGCCCTTAAATGTTTCTTTGTAGTTACTTGCTGGTAATTTCTCACACTACTCCAGTGCAAGTCCAGTGCTCAAAGGGTTCCTTTTACCAGTAGCAGATTTCAACTCTCTTCAAAATTTGCTAATAGCTTGAGAAAATGACTCATTGCTGGCCAGTTTTTTGCTTCTCAACCATTTCTTTGTGCTTTTGAGTGTTTGTCTTCCTGTAGAAGCCATTCTGTTCAGTCCAAACTATATTTTCTTACACTTTAGGGTATTTTATCCTAAAATATCTTGATCATTTCTGATTTCAATGTTTCTACATGTTCAAAAGCCACCAGTTCCACAGGCAGCGAAGCAACGCCACAACATTAAAGATCCTCCATACTTCACTCTAGACATGGTACACTTTTGATTAGAAGATTCTATTGTCTATAAACATAATGTTGATCTGCATTCCTAAAGTGATCTAACTTGGTTTAATCTGTTCATAGAACTATTTTTCAGAGGGACTGTGATTTCTTTATGTACAGTTCTGTCATGCCGTTGGCCCTTAAAGCCCATCTTGTTTAGTATGCAGCATTTGGTACTGAAATCACAACTCCAGATGTCACCAACTCAATCTGAAGTTTTTTTTGTACAAGATATGTTTTATCAAATATATGCAAGTTTATACAGACTCAACCCGTTTAACTAAACTTTATTTCAGTAGATGCATGTTATTCTTAACATTCAGGGGTGCTAATCATGTTAATCACGTCAACTATATGAAACTAAATTCAATTCAATTAAAATAACAATTTTAAAAAGGTACCAATTTTAAAAACGGGTAGCTGTTTTTCTTTTTTTTTTAATGTCAAAATGCTTACCTGTCATAGCAGTCACCATTACTTCCAATAGGCACATCAAACTCCACCTCATTGTATTTGTCATAGGGCTGTGATTTCCTCAGATCCCACTTAATCCCAGAACCCCTCAACATCACCCCACTGAAAAAAGAGACATTCATGAATACTTCGCTTGTTCTAGTTTTCATCAATATTACACTTACTAATTTACAGCTATCAATTAAATACATCTAGCAGATAGTCAAAATCATGCCATTAAACTCACATGACTGATAAAAATAAGTTAATTACACACACAGGCACATATTTCCACTGTTTACAGTTATAATGATGAACAAAATCGTGGTTCCATGAAACAGGATGAAACCCTGGTCGCCTGCCAATGTGTACTGTACCTGAAGCCATAGTTGAGTGCATCTTCTGCTCCAATAACCCCAATATTAACAGTTCTGTTCTTCCAGATGCGATTGTTGGTCAGCATCTACAAACAGTGTCCACATAATTAGTATTCCAATTAACAATAGGAAATCTGCATATTGACAGAAAATGAAGAAAGCTGTGCACAAAGCAGAATCAGAAGAGATCCCTAGCATGATTTAAATGAAACTACTGTTCAATAACTTTTTCATCATAGTTCTGTAAAACACAAATATTGAATGCAAATACACCCATACCTCTTCCACCTCATCGATGCGCAACGAAAAACTCTTACACCACTCATAAATATCGTCCATTAGACCCAGAGGTAAGTCCTGCAACAAAAGCATTAACCTGAATTCAGGCTAGTTTTCTGACCGTACATTTAAATCACTAGTGAATTGAAAATGTAAATTCCACTGCAGGACTTTCTAATTCAGAGTGCTTACCTGATGAACTCCTCCAGGTCTAATGTAAGCTGCATGCATTCTGGCCCCAGACACACGTTCGTAAAACTCAAACATCTGCAAGAGACATAGATCAACAAGAATGCACAGATTTTAGTACTGGGGTCAAATCCCTTTCAGGATCTCTTTGCATTCTTTACATTTACCCAAACATTACCACTTTATTTACTGATGGCATGCATTTCACCACTGGGATTCACATCATGGACTGAAATCATTCCCTGAAATGACAGATTTCTTCAGCCTTATTTGAGCTGGATTAATTTTATTATATTATTTGGTTTATACTATAATTTATGACAGCAAGAAGTATTCCTGAGGAGCTCAAGAGGATTATAAATATAAAGAGCCTTTATTAAATTTGGCAATAAATTAAAAACAAGCGTCGTCCAGGATGGCCTTCTTCAGGGCTAATTTAAAAATGGCAGTCAGTATGCTCCTGTTTGCATGTTGTCACATGACCAAAAAAGATCAGGTGTTCACCTGCACATCCTGGTCGAAACATGTAAGCATGTTTTTATACCCAAGTTTAATAAAGGCACTTTATATTTACAATCAGGGTGGCACGGTGGCGCAGGGGTTAGTGCTGTTGCCTCACAGCAAGAAGGTCCTGGGTTCGCGTCCCGGGTTGGGTGCAGGGTCTTTCTGTGTGGAGTTTGCATGTTCTCCCCCAGTTTCCTCCGGGTATGACTGTGAGAGAGAATGTGTGTGACCGTGTGCCCCACCTTTGCCCGTAGCACCTGGGATAGGCTCCAAACCCCACCCCCCCATCCTGACCCAGAGTGTGGGATAAATGGATGGATGGATGGATGAATGGATATTTATAATCCTCTTGAGTGTCTAAGGAATACTTCTTACTTTCATAAGGTTTTTGGATCTCTACGCTGAAGAGCACCAGAGGAACACATTTTTTTTTCAATTTATGTTTGTATTTCACAAAAGCACGAACTCCCTCAGTAACTAGGTAGTCCTATAATGTAACTAAAGTAGGTTCTAAAACAAAATACACAGCTTTCACAGATTAGACTAATCCATCTGGAACAGTGCACATGCGGGTGTCCCTTGCTTTAATTGACAAAGAACTTCACCAATCATTACATCTCCACACATTCTCTCACCTTTTCTCTCTCCTCAAACATCCAGAAAAATGGCGTCATAGCACCAATGTCCAAAGCGTGACAGGTGACACCCATGATGTGGTTCAGAATACGAGTCAACTCTCCAAAAAGTACTGTGGGCAGAGGCACAAAAGGATTTATAACAATATGATATTTATTTGATCAGGTGTGAAAGAAAAAGCATTGCTCAAAATCATCATTTAAAAGGCACTGCCAGATCATCCAGATGAATTTATGCGAGGCAGTCTAGCCACAACTCATCTCATTAGAGAACAAGCAAATTAGTAACCATGGTGAAACTCAGAGAGATTCAGACAACTTAAAGTGACAAAAAAAAAAAAAAAAGCATCTTTGGATCAGACACTACGCCTCTGACCTCTGATCCACTGTGCTCGGAGTGGAGCCTGGATGTTCAGCAGCTTTTCCACTGCCAAGGAGTAGGCCTGCTCATTACACATCATGGACACATAGTCCAGTCTGTCAAAGTAAGGGAGGGCCTGTAGTTAAAGACAACAGACAGAGGTGAATGAAATCTTATTTCCCCACAATTAACACAACACACAGTCCCTACTCAGACTTTGTATTATCTCTCATTATTTCTGATAGTTATAAAAAGAACAATACAAAACAGAGTAGAAATGTTATTAGGTGTAACTACCTTGTAGCTGAAAAATTGGTTTTGTGAATCTACTACACAGGAGCAAGTGTTGCACATGAGCACAGCAGTGGAAAAAGAAGTGCATATTTGGACATTTGAACTTTTAATTGTATATTTTGTAATTGGAGGGTCTATGTCATGCTTTGTACCTGTAGATAGGTTTTGTACTCAATCAGTTTCTCAGTGCCCCGGTGAAGCAGGCCAACATGAGGGTCACATTTCTTCACTGACTCTCCACTCAACTCCATCACCAGACGAAGCACACCGTGGGCAGCAGGGTGCTGGGGACCAAAGTTTATAGTGAGGTTGGACACCTCCTTCTCTACGGGAGGGTCTTTATCTGTTGAGAGATACGGAGGCATTTGTTATTTGACATTCACCAGCTCTTTTGTTAAGAGGCACTTGACAAGCAGAACAAAAGCTGAGCTTTCTTAGAACTCCAGTTGTACAAAAAAGCATCAAAAGTACACTAAACACTACATGAAACACTTTTCATACAGTGTAACCTGTAAAGCGGGGTAAAAGTCAACATTGAGCTACGAAAACATGATGACAGCCTGAAGGCAGAAAAGGTCAAAAGGTCATAAGATACCAACCATTCCATGGTGGTGGTGTCCATTTCTCAGTGATGGCACTTGGGTACATCACTGCACCACCATACTGCTCTGCCCACTCTACGTCTGGCTGCCATTGCTTTTGCCTACAAAATAAAGTAATTTAGTTGGTGTCATAAGAATTCTCTCTCACTCAAGCAGCACAATTGTTTAGACAGTGATCACAGTTCTGCTAGTTACAACATATCTAATCTTGGTTAGTATCGGTGTTAGTACAAAATTAGTCCAAAGCAATAGAGGTTCCTGTCTGAGCCTAAATTAACCAACATGAAAATAATCTCATTACATTCCCATTGGCCAGACAGAGTCAAACTTACACTATAAGGACAAAAGTACTGGGACACACCTCTTGATTGCTGAATTCGTTGATTTAGTAAATACTTCCACTGAAGTCTTAATGCTTCAGCATACTAAGATATTTTGGACAACGCAATTCTGCATTGAGGACATTGTTTGGGGAAGAACCTTTTCTATTCCCCCATAACTGTGCCCCAGTGCACAAAGCAGGCTCCATAAAGACACGGTTGGATGGGTCAGGTGAGGAAGAACTTGACTGGCCCGCACAGAGCCCAGACTGAATCCCCATTCAACCTTTGGGATGAACTGGATTGGAGACTGCTTCACACTCCACCGCCTCACCTCACTCGAATGAGTGGGCACAAATTCCCACAGAGACACTCCAAAATACTGTGGAAACCCCTCCCAGAAGAGAGGAAGCTCTTATAGCTGTATTTGAATGTCATCAAAGTCTCTGTTAATGTAATGGTCAGGCGTCCCAATACTTTTGTCCATATAGTATGCTACAGCTCAATACAGCGAAGCAATACAGGGCAAACGAGACACGTCTGTTTGCACCCCTAGACTTTAATATATCTATCCTCTCAAACAAGTCTATCATCTAATGAAGTCATAAACTGACCTCTCTGGATTACTGTTTTACAGATTTAAACAGATTATGTGCTCTGGGTACACAGGTAGCCTGTGAGCTAACGAGCTAACTGACTTCATTCCCTTATATTTTGACATGAACGTCTATATCATGAGTGAAGGGATATGTTCGTAATTTTATAGTACATTTCTACAACGCGGTGTGCATTGCCCAGAGCGTAAGATGTCAAGCAAGGTTGCAGTTGTGTGTTGGTGAAGGTGTGAAGTTACGCAAGTGTCCCTTCTCATATAAACACGACAGAAATGTTCTTTATCAGGGACTAGAGCAGCACTTCTACACAGCTTTTCTGAGATTTACCTCTTCTGAAGCACAACACACCCGGGAGTCAACACGCTGCTGTTAAAAATCGCTGCTGAAGGACGTCCCAGTCTGGAGACCGACCTCAGCATAGTCGCCGCCATGTCTGAAGCCGGACCGTCAAGCTGTGTGTTTTACTGTCCTGTAGTTTAATCTCACCAGAGGGCAGCAGAGAGTAAACGCACCGAGTACTCCGACCTTCTCAACACCAGGAAGCAGCAGAGAGGAAACTCACCGAGCACTCCCACCTTTTCACCACCAGGGAGCAGCAGAGACAGCAGCCAATCTAATCCATTTATACGCTCAAAATCAATTTAGTATTTTATTAAATTTAAAAGTCAAATTCAAATGACACCATACGGACACAAGTATTAGCACGGCTGGCCATTGACACCAACAGAGACTTTAATGGCATTGTTTTCAAATATATAGATTTTAAGATAGGTCTCCCCTTTGCAGCTACAACCATTACGCTCTCCTTGGAAGACTTTCAACAAAGATTTATGAATGTTTAGTTTGTGGGAATTTTTGACCATTCTTCCCAGACTGCATTAGTGATGTCAAGTACTGATGTTGGATGAGATGTCCTCTCAATTGTAGTTCATACCACAGTTGTTGGATGGGGTTGAGGTCAGGACTCTATGAGGGCCAGTCAAGTTCTTCCACACAGAACTCATCCAGCCCTGTCTATATGGAACTTGCTTTGGGCACCGAGGCACAGTCATGCTGGAATTGACTTGGGTTGCTTAAGAATTAAGCATGAGTCCTACACTGGAAGCCTGCTCCCAGGAAAATACAAATTCTGTAGACAAATGTTACAGTCAGGGGTGAGTAGACCAATTCACTGTTTGGCAGGTGAGGTTCTGTTATTTGTTTGGCAGTGAGAGATGCTGTTTTTACCTCACTGAGGAAAATGGTCTTTGAAACTGCATCATTTTAAATGTATAATTATTGTTAGTTGTAGTAGCAGTAGTAGTAGGAGTAGGAGTAATTGTCATGTTTTCGCTTAATTAAAGCTGCTTTTTATTATTTACCTTCAAATAACTATATTACGGTTGTTTTGTTATGATTATAATTATCTCTGTGATTATTACCAATTCCACATATTTTGCTCAGCTTTAAAAAATACTTTGCTTTGGCCAATGAACCTTTGATTTGAACTGAAATGATAAGAAATTCTCCTTGTGGTGCTGTGTACTTCCTCTGAGGTCTCTGGTTTCTCCCACAGTCCAAATACAAATGACCATATCTGTAAATGTGTTCATGTTAATGGTGTGTGTGTGTCTGTGTTCTTTGCAGTGGGCTGGTGCCCCGATCAGGGTGAGTCCCTGCCTTGTATCCGTAGACCCCCTGTTAGGTCCAAGAATAGGTCCAAGTTAAACATGACCATTGCAAGGATTAAGCGCTTACAGAAAATGAATGAATGAATTAAAATAAATGCCTTACATATTTGTTCCAATCAGCTGAATGTGATTTTATTTGGTCTCAATAATTTCAATTAATGCCATCACTGATGTCATCCAGTCAAGCTGAAATCCAAATCTTTTCATCTTGTTCATGATTGTGGTTTTATTAAGCACAGTTAATCGTGTAATTTTGCAGTAATTAAAATGACAGAGGTGTTTGCCTGGTACTTTTAATCAGAGTGCTGTGATTTGTGCACCTTCAAACCATGTTCTGCATCTTTGTCATGTATTTTGTGTTTCAAACTTTCTTTGTCTTTATTCAAAAAACAAAACACCTAATGTTGATAATACCTTGTCACTGGCCTGCCGAGACACAGGGATGAGGCCGCACCCCGTGTCAAACTAAACACCCAAATACAAACCTTAATCAACAGTGTCCTTCAGCGGCCACTGACTAGGGACGTCACAATTAATTGCAGTCCTGCATTTTTTGCACATTTACACTCTATTCTGAATCTTTGCAAATATTTGCTGCTAGAATACAGTACCTGTCCAAAAACTGTGTTCATCCTCAATGTAGCCATTGTCACTTGCACTGAATATTGTCTTTTCTTGTCTTATTAAGTTGTATTGTTGCTCATGTGTTGCACCATCGTCCCGGAGGCACATTGTCTTGTTTCCAGTTTGTGCTGTGTGTATATGCTAGAAATGATAGTAAAAAGAACTTGGCTTGTCTACTTGATCTGACGGAAGGAAAATGTGTCATTTTTTACAGTTCAGATTGTCATTTGTTCTGATTTAAAATGTTTATAATGCCATTTGAACAAAGGACTAGATTGAATTAGATTTAAAAATAAACAGCAGTAATGTTCACTCTGATGCAATTTTTGCCCACTTTTTAATCATGAAATGACTGCACTGACCATTTTGTCTCTTCTTCCTCTCTGGATGAGATTAGCTCATGCTAGTAAGTAAAAATTACTTTAACATTCTGTTTTTTTATTACCTGGTTGTACTTAATATGTTGTGATGTGAGTGTCACTGTCTCAGAATGAACTTTTAATTCTTTTTTTAATCTTAAGATTTCTATTCAATGTATGCTACAGTGGAGTTTGGTTTAAGACTAAACATACAGGTCATCAGAATTTACAGACTAAGGGACTAAGAGTAGCAAGACCCTTGCTTTTTTAAGACCCTTTAATTATATGTCAACAGAGTTTACTAAGAGAAGACACAATAATGTGGGTTTTGGTTTTATACAGAGTGGATTACACAGAGAGATGCAAGCATACAGGTATCATGTATTGAGCTCCCCCCTCACTCTCTAAATATATATAAGATAGCTAGTTAGTTCCAGCTGTAGTGGACTTTTCATTTTACCATCTTTACAAACAGTGCATATCTTACTTATGGGCTTAAAGGGTATGAGATCAAATACGATATGAAATAATGTAAATAGTGCAGCAGTTACTTTCTGTGTTTTAAACCTTGGACTTTGTACAATATAATAACTAAATAAAGTATGTAACTGAAGTAAATGGGTGTTTGTAAGTTACAGATCCACACTCAGTGAGACTAATTTCATCTATATATCAGAAATACTGTTTATCCACCCAAAAGGTAGAATACTTGAAGTTCATTTTATTAAGTTTATTTGAGTATAAGTATAGAAATTATAAGGACCATGTACTTATAGTGTACTAGCAAGTGTACTCATTTAATACTTCTTCAGACTAAATTGGAACATTTGTAAATTATATTTTAAGTATACTTAATAAGGTCATTTTTAGTTTACAAAAGTATACATTATACACTTTCTTTATATTTACCAGTATAAGTCAAGTATACTTCACTATACTATACTTAAGTATATAAAACATAGTATATAAAAAGTGAACTTCAAGTATACTGCTTCAATTTTTGTATAAAATAAGTATATCCATAGTACACTTGAATAAACTACTTTTTGTTTAGGGCAACTTCAGATTTGATCAGGAAAGCTCAGAGAATTTCACATACTTTGATAATATAAATACCAACAATGTTTCTTTTGAGGTTAGGTTAAATGGGTCTAATTGTCCATGTCAAAACTTTCCAGTTGATAGGATTGGTTTTGTTGTTTCACTCTGTGGCAGGCAGGTCAGGATAAACCTTGTCTTCATTACCAGCGGTCTTGAAATATCTGTCAGAATGACAAAAGAATATTTAATGTTTCAGAAAGAGCTTCAAACTTCAAATGGCTGAACTATGAAGTCACAGGGCAGCGTAGACAAAGCAGAAGTAGAACATCGTTAAGCATATGTGTTAAAAGTGTAAGTGTGAAAACCAAAGAGGAACAGCACAAAAGAATCTCTTATTCAGCAAACAGTGGAAGACAGAACCGCTCAAAGAACAAGAAACGAAATCCTCAGTCCTTAATACTCACCATTCAGTTAGAATAGGTTAGAACTTTACATAAACATTGATAGTTTCAGTAGTTACCATCCTCACCTCTCTCGCTCACCCCCCCACCCACACACACACACACAAATGCTCACTCTCACACTCCCTCTCACACACACACACACACACACACACACACACACTCTCACACTCTCTCACTCTCTTGTTCTATCTCTCCATCTCTCTCTCTCTCTCTCCCCTCTAACTCCGCCCACCCCCACCACCCTCTCTCAGTGCGATAATGTGGCTAATTTGTGTCAATGTAAGGAGTTAAGATATCAGGGACGCTGCAACATGGTTCTGCTGCATATTTACTCCTGATCTCTGCATGTTTTTGGCTCGTATGAAATAATCCTGGTGAAGGACTTTTTTTTATAAAACAGTGTTACCAATAATAAACATTAAGAAACTTTTAAAACCATTAGATTTGTGCAGAATATAGTCTCATACAAGTATTTCAGATTAGTTAGTCCGGAGTTAACCTGGTAGTTAATTATTGAGCTAATAATAGAAATATCAGACTACTCTTATTTCTGTTAGCTGGCAAGTTGGCTACAAACATGGAAGCCAGATGCTTAGTCAGTGTGATAACTCTTAGTCTTTTACGTTATCCCTTTTCTTTAACAGTTTACATGATGCCGTCATTGCCTGATTAGAACTGTACATCATTTACTTCTGACCACTGGTCTTGCTTCTAGGAAATGAAGAGGCTATTTTGCTGCTGTAAACTCATGTCAGTGCAATTTTGAGCTCTTTTCATGGGGTATACTGCTAAGACAACAAATCAGCATTCTCATTCTCACCATTCAGTTATAGATTAGAATTTTACACACACATTTGTAGTTTCATTAGTTAATCCTCCAAAACAAAAACACCCACAACGTACACTGATAAACTTTTAAACATGGTAAAAAGTACTTAAGAAATGACAAAAAGAAATTCAACTAAAAATGCAATATTTTAAAGGATTGCAAAAGATAAGTGTGTTCTAACAGCAGGTTTCTAAAGTCCTTAGGTATTAATTTGTCAATGTCTAGAAAAAAAAGAAATGTTATGAAAGTTGTCTAGTCATCATTCTGTGATGTAACATACCCCATACAGTAAAAAGAGATGACTTCAACTGGAATTTATATATATATATTTTTTTTAAGTCTTTCGAGATTACATGGCCCCAAAAGATAACGAATTTAAAGGAATGGACAGCGCAACAGGCTGAACATGGTTGTGCTCCATTGATTAGCGAAATACAAATACTTGAAGAAGGAAGTCAGTTCTAAAAAACGACAAGAGTTGAGAGAGGCAAAAAGTGAGACAGAATCCTGGTGTCACCTGTTCTTGTCTGTGAAAGCTAATGTCTTGTCAGGACAAAGATCGCATGTTTTGAGAGGTGGAGGAGCACAGTGCTCAGTTAAGTCCTGAACCCACCCGTTAAGAATCTGTGACCTTTTATCAAAATTCAAAAAGAAGCAAAATAATCCAATCTACCAAGATGAAGGTGAAAAAAAATCACTACTGGTGCTGGGACATACCCAGTCACCCTCACCCCATAAAAACTTTCAAGGCGATTGAATCTTCTATCAAGGCACTGAACGCCAACCACAACTTCCCCTTGCATACCTTTCATGCTCGTTTCACATTAGTTTGCAGAAACCACCATGTTAGGTGTCTGTTTTAGTGTGGATGTCTGTTTTTCTGTAAGGCCTACTTTTCAATCACAAAATGCACTTTTGTCTCTTCTTCCTCTCTGGATGAACTTTGCACATGCTAGTAAGTTAAAATGACATTATTTTATTTATTTATTTATTGCCAGGTAATATTTAATATTTATTAGGTTGCTGTGTGAGTGTCACTGTCTAAGAACTCTAGGATTATAATTCAATTTTTAATATTAAGACTTCTATTCACTGTATGCTACAGTAGATTTTGGTTTATGACAAACATACATGTCCTCAGAATTTACAGACTAAGGGACTAAGAGTAACAAGTCCCTTGTTGTTTATTTTAAGACCCTTTAATTACATGTCAACAGAAGTAACTAATACAAGAACAATATTGTGGGTTTTGGTTATATAAAGAGAAGCTTACACAGATAGATGCAAGCATACAGGTATCATGTATTGAGCTCTTCCTCTCTTTCTATAAATATATATAAGATAGTTAGTTAGTTCCAGCTGGAGTGGACTTATAATTTTCTATCATTACAAACTTTATATATTTAATGTCTTACTTTTGTTAAATGTATAAGATCGAACACATGATGACATGACCAGACAAGTAACATAGCAAATGTGCAAACAGACGATTAACAGTTGGTTTTTTTTATAATAATTTTGTAATTTTGCTATGGATATTTATCAAGCCTAAAGTCATTGCAATAAAAGTGCAATTATTGCAGCCTTTAAGGTGGACAGGTAAAATCCAAAACTTCTGACAGAACCCTGACCCCATCTGTCACTTGCCTGTAAACAATGATTTACGGTGTGATGTATTAGAACAACATAAAGGTCTAATAATAATGGAGATGTATGACTCCACTTTGTGCTTTTACAACCTCACAAAAATAAAATGGTTATTACCAAGTTGCCATCAAGATGATGCTACTGGGTTTGCAAGCTGGTGCAAACTTTACTTTAGGCAAGGGAAGCTGGTGGCCCGGTGGTCAGGAAGTTGGCCCTGACATCAGAAGATTTGCGAGTTCCTGTGACGGGTGCCCCGTCCGCGTCCCCGTCTCGTTCCCAATCCCCGGTGTTTTAAGTTTCCCCTTTTCCTCTCCCCTCTCTGTCCCGTGCGTCCCTTTAATTTTGTTCACCCTACAAAGGTCCCCTTGCTCCCTTCCTAGTGTGTCTCCTTGGTTTGTAGTACTCCCCTCCTATTATTCTCACCTGCTCCTCATTTCCCCGCGTCTCACCTGCGTCTTGTTTGCTCCCCGTATTTAAGCCGGCCGGTCCCGTTTCTCCCCGAGTCAGTCTTGGTCAAATTATCTCTAGTATCTTGTCCTGCACCAACTCTGTAAGAGATCTTGGTGGCAGTGGTCTAGTTTGTTGGTTAGCTTGCTGTTTTGTGTAAACTCTTCTAAGCCTTATACCTTAGCTTGCTTGCTCGTTTGTCCTCTCATGTTAAGTTGTCAAACTTTAGAGAGGTACTGCCTTGTATTATCACTAACGTGCATCTCTTTACATTCACAGACCTGTGTTCCTCCTGTTACTCCATGACCCTTGGTTTCCTCCCCGGCTCGACGTGAGAGACCGCAGCCTGGTTTTAGATCTTTTCAGTGGCGTAACTATAGCAGGTTCAGCAGGTGCGGTCGCACCGGGGCCCGTGAACTCTCGGGGCCCGTCACTACCTC
>JBBMFX010000011.1:12954049-12978650 GCA_037832545.1 Rhabdalestes septentrionalis
AGAGATATGGGGAGGGAGAGAAAGAGAAAAAAACGGGCAGACAAAGAAAGCATTAATAAAAAATTAGGAGTAGGAAAAAGAACAAAATTAAATAGAAAAAAGATAGAAAAAAGGGAAAAAGAAAGACATTAGAAAGGAGGGCAGAGAGAAAAATAGAGACAAAGAATGGAATATGAAATAAAGAAAGACAATAGAAAAAGGGGAATAACATAAGAAATGAAAAGGTTAGAAGTAAAAGGAAGAGAAAGAAAGAAAGAAAAACAAAAGAAAGGAGAGAAAAAAGGAAATGAATAAACATACACTCAACAAAACAAGCTCTAAAGACAATGAGTGATGTGAGAGACAGAACAGAGCTTTTAATAGACCAGTGTGTGGAGCAGTCGGGGAGCAGATCACTCCGGGCAAAACAGAAGAAACGCGGACGGGAGCTGAGGCGTGTTTGCTCAGAGTTGAGTGGAGTGTGTGAAGGAGGGACCGAAGAGTGAGAGAATTCTTCTTCTACCCCTCATGGTTACTATTGCTGCTAAACCTAGCCACACTGTCGCATCCTATCCATCTCCTGTACTGCATTTGGAGAACACCATGCGGAGAGGGAGCGTCCACAGAACCTCAGCTTTGAAGTGCCTCCAGCAGCTCCAACCACACCACCCTCCCTCCCCCCCTCCCCTGCGCTCACTCCTTTTCACTCAGGAAACTGTTGTGTTGCTTCAGTGGTTTGCATCATGCTCTGGTGTTGGCATGTGGCGATGTTTATCTGACTTCAAAGTCATCCGAAAATTGTGACGTTTTGAGCTTGAGGGCAGAGCTCAAAACGTTCAGGGAGCCAAACCGGTGTCAGAATATGGCAAGGCTTTAGTACCTGTCAAACGCAGGATAAAAGGACGCCAATCACTGCTTAAGCAGAAGCAAGAATTGTGTCTTTTCAATAGCCTTTTCAGAAAAATAAAAGGGGGGAAAAAGGGACCTGCAGCACAAGATAATAATGTTTTTTGTGGTTTTAGCTCATTCGATCACATCTGTAATAGTAACTGTACATTCTCGATGAATGGGCTAAGTAATTAGCTTGAATGAGAAAATTATCAGATCACTTGTTTGCATCACTGAAAAGAAGAATCCCACACCAGCTGGATCTTACAAAAGCATGCATATGAAGTCAAATAAAAGACTGCATGAACTACATTGATCAAAAGGTTTTGTTTAATTAAGTCTAGACTGAACAGCTTTGCATACAGCTAATAGGAAGCTTTACTGAAATCACTGTGAATCTGTAACACATCAAGTAAACAATGTGTGGCCTGAATGTCTGTTAAAATGTTTAATGGTTCAAATGGTTAAACTACATAAAATGGAGCAGACGAAAAGGCCCCACAAAGCATCAAAACTGTCAGTATACTGATTTTATACACCAGACTTAACTAAATCTATTTAAACCTGACTGACAGGTATATTTTATCGCTTATCGTCAAATTGCCCAGTGCTACGGTTACAGTATGCCACAGTAACTATAAGTAAGTAAAGTGGGTCCTTATAGTGACGCAGGAACCCCACAGCACACACTGTGAACAATGTGAAATTCTTTCTCTGCATTTAACCCATTCACCAAGTGAAGCGGCGAGCAGCCAGCCATGCGGCACCTGGGGAGCAGTGTGTGGGGACGGTCCCTCGCTCAGGCGACCACAGTGATGACACTAGCAGTCTTGGGATTCTAAGAACAGACCTTCTGATCAGAGGAGCAACAAGGCCACCAGCTGCCCTAAAATCTACTTCCAGCTGGATTTGAACTCGCGGCCTTGCCTCTCGCAGCATGAAGTGTAAACCAGGAGACAATGTGGGTGGGTTTATGACTATAATTATGACTATTATGACCCCATTACTTTCATGTAATATGTCCCATACTGCACTTCAGGGCATTAACTGGCGCTGCAAACATCAGCAGCTAAGTCAGTGAAACCGATCCTAGACATTCTTAGACATCCAATCCCTGGTTACCAACCACTGCCACCCACTTTTCGTTGTTATGGGATGAAGCACATCACTGAGATAGTCCTGGCTACATCCAGAAATGTATGGCCAGACCATAACGTCATCTGAATGTCTCCAGCATACTGGAGTGATGACATGCCACACACGACTTACTCATTTTAGGCACAGTCATTGGTATGTAAGCATTATGTAGTAGGCTATTTCAAACACTGCCATAGTCTCGCTGTACCCACAGACACAAGCCAAAAGTTTTCTTGGTAGCATTTGGAAATTAGTTAATTAGAGACCCTCACATGCTTGGCAACACACATACCAATGTATTTCCTTGTGGCTGTTGTTTCTTTAGCTATGGACTAAAAATGTCCTGCTCCTGAACAAAACAGGAACGTGTTGTGTTTTTTTTTTTCTGTAATTCTGTCAAACAATCCTCTCAGTGTCTGTGGTGCTTGGCCAAGTTAAGCCATGAAATGCACCAAACAGATATCTCCTTATGCTAACTGCAAGCAGTAAGAAATAATATGTCTTTTTATTGTTTTATATTCAGAAATTTTATCAAATTCATATAAAATATTCTCTCATTGGGATCTCCTAATATGTGTGTGGAAATCAGGCTATCCATGCAGCAATAAAAAAGAATTCCAAATCTCCACATTAAACCAGGCTTTTGGTGACAAATGGACATGTTGGAAATCTTTTGCTGTGCTTGGTGCAAAATCTCCTCTGCTTTAAAATAAAAGCTCATTTATTGGAAAAAAATTGTGCCGTTCACACACAACCTTCATGCCAACAAAGGAAAAACCTATAATGTGAAGGACTGGCAGTCACGTCTTATTAGACACAAACAAAGCCATGTAGAAGCCTTCACGTTACGGTGGGTTCCTCTCTGAACAGACAGTCGGCTTGTCAACTCATTAAGTCCCAGTTTGAGAGCAGGCTTTGAAAACCTGCTCAGTAATCAGCAGGCACCCAGCCTGACCCCGAGGAGCAGAAGACATCAGAGCAGGGTCTCCCTCCGCTGAGAGGTTTTCTAACCCCTGGGGGGAGATGCAGGGCTGGATGTTCTAACCCCCAAATTGAGGACTAACCCTGAAGCGTCCCACTACACGCCTCTGACTCTGGGGGCCGAAAGGGGCAACCCAGCCCCCTCAGACTGTCTCAACCTCGAACTCCATCAGCCAGCCAATTAGCAGGCCTGATGAAGACAGCCACACCAATAGGAGGATCAGTGCTGAATGCAAGGACATTCAGAGGGGAAAAACACCCAAGTAAGGGAAAATTAAGTGTTAATAGAAGGTTAAAAAAAAAGGGTTTTCTTCATATGGACATCTAAACCAAAAAAATTCAGAAGTAGGGATGCACAATATATTGCCTACTAACCTTTAGCGCAACTTTGGTTTTGAAGCTCTGTAGACAGTGACAGCATTTATACTGGTGTTTTGTGAGCATCTAACAAGGTTGAAGAACAGTGTCAACTTTAGAAACTTCTCTCTGACATTGTAAACATAATAACAACCCTGAATCATAATGACTGACACTCAGTAACAACTGCACTATTTCCTCATGAAGCAAATGACAAATTCAGATGAAATTCCTCAGAAAAAACCCGAACCCGAACTGAGAATTGCAATACAAGTAAATCAGAAGTATTTGGATGTCACAGGGAACATTTGAGAAATGGTGAAGCTGAAAATTTTTCAGATCAAACTAGGAAGATTCCCCTTCCAGCTCAATGTCAAAACTATGAATAGACTGTGAAGTAGGTATTCGATAATTTGGGGGAGAACGTAACATTAGTTAAGCTTTAACTGCCTAATCTAAGACCACTGAACACGATGCTCGTATTCATAATTCAAATATTATAAAGGTAAACTAAGTCTGCTAAAAGACCTCAGCTACAAAACAGAGGCACTTCATTAGCATCTAAAACTGCACCGACTAACATTAGCACTTGACATAGCAAGTGAACATGAGCTCCAGAATCCTTGATTTTGCTTTAAATTGGCTTACAGTCACATTTTCATTTCTTAAACATACATGGCTGCCCTGGAAATGTGTAATAAAATGCATCAAAATATACTCTACTAACCAACCATGGAAATAATTGCACACTGTAATGCTGGTTATCTAACATAGGAACACTGACCAAAACCTGGTCATTTACAGCCCTGGACACTGTACAAAGCAACCCAGATGGGATGAATCACTGGGTTATAAAGTCAAAGTAACTTCTAAGTAAATGTCCTCCAGTCCAGTCCTACAATCTTCATCTTAAACATAGACAATTTTGTTTTACATGACCCTGTCTCATAAGCATGAAGTCAATTGAAAATTAACATCACGTTAATTCAAGTCCAAATTGCGTCACAAGTCTTTTTTGATTTGGTAGGTTAAAGACACAAGCCAACAAATTTGGCTTGCCCCGGGTCCACGGCATGAAAATTTAGTCCGCAGCTCTGCAAACCAATAAAGTCAGATGGGGAAGATAGTAAAAATGGCAGCACATATACTAAATTTGGAACGATACGGAGAAAACACGCAAAATCCGTATTTTTTACAGTAGCTGTGGCCCTCCCTATGTGCGCAATAAATCTGTTCTTTAATTCACTTTTCACACTGCACTGCCAGTAATGTATTTTCATATATTGCAAGTCATTACAATAGCATTATACAGCAATAGAAACACAGGGCTTCAAATATTAGACCCAATAATAACAACAAATCCTCTATGTCTAATTTGCACAATGCTGGTCTTGACCCAAATGAATACTCACTGCTGCAACGTTTAGTCAAGCGTGCATTTTCATCCACACAATACATGCATCAGTGGCTTAATATAATATAAATGAACTATCTATTGCATTAGAGTTCGTAGGTTTCTCCCTTGATTTCCCACACCTGAAACCTTCCCAACACTACCTTTAGGGCTAGAAGGATAAGAATGACGAATGTGTTTAAAGAGGCTCTGGCATGGAAACATTGTTCAACCACAGTAAGAACAAATTTCTAATTCGTATCAAATCATGGCTGTGTGTATTAGGGCTGGGCAATTAATCGAAAAGTAATCTAAATCGACAATCAGAACCTATAATCGATCAAAAATTTTCAGGTCGATTATTTCAATTACTTTCCCTTTAAAAACACTACCGCATGTGGAGTGAATATTTTTACTAATTAAAACATTGAAAAGTTATTTATTCTTACTTTTTTATAGGAACAAAGTGACTTCGTTTTAGGTAATGTGTGCTTTAATTTCAGTTGTTCAACATTGATGTTCAATAAATAATCATAGATAGTAAATAGTTTCCTTTCCATCATTTTAAAATCAAGCAATGCACCCTTCATTCGAAAATCTCTCACTTGTAATATGTCAGCCTATTTACTGTACCAAACTTGTCAGTGAACTATGAAGGCAAAAAAATAAATGAATTAATCAATCATTAATCGCAATTGAGTTAAAATGTTAAATTTATCAAGATTTTGATTTTAGGCCAAATCACACAGCCCTAGTGTGTGTAGTACAAATTCACCTTATCCTACAGCTAAACTTTGTCATTATATCCAATAACTAAATGATTAAGTAACCAAGAAGGGATTCCTTAGTTAGTTATGAGTAGAGGCTGCTGGTCCCAATGCCATTGTCATGATACCACTCCATCAGCCCTTCCTGCACACGGTTCCCATTCCTCAGCAGCCACCACGTTGCCTAGCAACACTGCATCTGAATGGATAATGGCTATGGATGGTAGAGTGGAAAAAAGGGGAAATACTGACTCTGCAAATGATTCCAATTCAAATGCCACCTGCTTTAAGAAGTAACAGTTCTGTTTGGCTGCACACGTACCAAAGCCTGCAGCATCCACCATACTGCTCGATTTCTAGACACCATGGCATTTTGCTGCAAAATGATGAAATGTGATAAAATTGAGGCAGCCTTGGAAAAACCCAGCACACTGATCATCACACCCCTGCACTAAGGGCTATAAAAAGTTTTTTGGATAAACCAGGTAGCTGACTGGCACAGATACTGATGTAAAAGAGTGAAAATCCTAATCTGAAAATTGAAACTGATAATGTTGGTTGCAATAATGTAATACATTCAAAATTAAAAATGATTCCAGTAGCATTAAGTTTGACTAAGCCCAGATTTTTTAATCTAGGCAATTAGAAAAGATGTCATATTATATCCACCTTGAAAACACTAACAAATACTGCCTTTTCATTCCTAAGGGAAAAAGCGGTTACAGACAGTTAAAGTCAGCTTTATCACACAAAAAAGCAAGAAAATGTAGGAAAGAAATAATTTTAGCAAGCAGATTTCATTTGTTATTCTGTTTTTATCCTGTTATTTTTCATCAGTTCTCTTCATAAAACTTTGTCAAGGAACATGGTTGTTTTGGGTATCACGTCCTTGGTTATGTTTGATTCATGCTGGGCAATGATTAAAAGAGGAAAAAGAGGACCAACTACACATTAAAGTCTATGTATCTGAATTCAGTGTTATTCAACTCATACACTAAATGACTTAAATGTAAATGCCATAAATATTCAGGTCAAGACATGGCAAAAAAAATTGTATGTATACATATTTCACATCTTTAGCTTTCAAAAAGAGACAAATTTATACCCTTAAATTACTTGTCAGCATTAAGTATCTTCCTTCAGAAGGGAGTGAGGTGTGTATCTTGGCCTTACCTGAGCTGGATCTACCTCAGCGATGGCTGCTGCTGTGTCCAGTGCAAGCCTGCAGAGGTGCCCCTCACTGCTGATGATGAGGTGGGAGACAAGAAGAGGAACAGCATCTGGGACACTCTCACAGAGAGGGAGAGTGGACTGGACGGAGTAAAGCCACTCTGTAGCGGCCATGGGGTCCGCAGAGACTTGGTGTAACACACTAGTGGCCACCTGCAGCTCACTATACCACGTACTGAGAGGCAGGGTCAGGTGAGTGGTGTTCTACAGAGAGAAGGGCATCGAAAATTTTGACCAAGTTAAAAGATATTGAGTTCATACAATGGAAAAATTACTTTTCTTTATGTTTTTTTTTAAAAATGAGTAAGATGTATGATGTTATGATTTTCACTGCCAAACCCATACAAACCTTTTATGAAAACTAAGTATAAAACGCAGTTCACAGACTTGAACATGACTGAATGAATACAATGTGAATGTGAGTTAGATACAGGGAAAAACAATTAAGCAAATAATCCAGACATGAGAAAGACATGGTAGACTATTTCCATATATATGTATTACATCTTAGTATGAAAGGGACAGTAACAAAAAACATTAGATCGTACTGAAAACACTTTGTAAACATGTATTATGAGAGGTTTGTACATAGAACCACACAAACCACAAGTTTTTTCAAGGGGGAAAATAAATAACATTTTGTTTCCTTTAATGTCAAACCAACTTATGAGAGGGCAGCCAACAGACTACTGACTATCTCAGGTAATCACTTGGTTTGTTCTTATTATATTTCTTGTTAAATATTCAGAATATTTTATGACTGGGTAAATATATGTATAAATGATTTGTCATTTAATCTACTTTAACTTCATTTTGTTGTTAATGTCACAATGGTGTTGTATTTATTTGATATGGAAATCCCTGATCTAACAAAATCAAATATATAGATTTTATTCATTTTTGAAGCATGGGGGCAATATGATAATAATCACCATCACAATGAGCTTTTCTGACCCACTGCACGCAATATTAGAAACAGAGCATGGATTTTGTTCAGTGCAGTTTGTAAAACATTTGAAATATTGCACTAACAGATTTTAGTGTCCCAGAGGGAACTGTTTAAATACATTTTTCTGATTCTGATACTGATTTATGCCTATTCTAACACAACAAATACCAGTCTAATACTACTTGCCAAAAGTAGAAATATGCTTCATATTAGATTCATCGGTAATCGTTCAACAATTCAAAAGCTATTCTGAATTTATACACGTGCAGCACATCTAACAATAAAAGGTACAATTATGCTTATATCTTTTTATTTGGTGATGGAAAACATGTAAATGCACAGAAAGTGCCAATTTCATGTGTTGATTTTAATTCAATCTTCGTTCGTTTCCGGGGCAGGTTTTAAGTCTAGTCCTGGACTATGTGATTCTGTGAGTAGAGTTTCAACCAACAAGGAAAGGACAGTTCAAGACTTGGCTTAATTCCACTCTGAGAAACCCCTACAGGTTCAGCAGAGGCCAGATCTCAGGCCATGTACCTGATCTGGATTGCATGGTTCCCTCTGGACGGTCTGCAGGAGAGAGTTAGCCAGGTCCTGGTTCTTTGCCTGTATTTGGGGATCTGTTAGTGCCTCCATGAGGTTTGAGCAGGAAAGAACCTGCAGCAGAGGCATCACTAACAAAGAGGCACCCCAGGGAGGCCTTGCCTCAGATGGGATAATCTTCACAGCTATTGGAGCAAAAAGATACATATACAGAAGATGAGCATGTTTTTTTTAGGAAATTCCCTTCAAAAAGTAAAACTAGCAAATGCAAGGCCAACAGATTATTTTGGAGGGTTAAGAGAGTTCATATAAAAAAGGCTTAGGGTAAATAATCAGCATTTTCTAACTTTTACTATGAGGTAGTAGAACCCCTATCATGAGTATTACTGATCAGTTAAACTGTGCAGTTCTTCTCTACAGATGTATAAGAATGGTGAATTAATAATTTATAAAGAAAACTGGCCGATATGTTCATTAAACATCACACATGGAGCACACTGGATTTTTGTCCAGGAAACACAGCACAGGGAAATAGAAGATCATTCTCAGCTGTGAAAATAAAGCTATCTATATCAGTGAGAGTGCGGGAGGAGAGGAGAAATGCTTCACCAAGCTCCAGGAGGGCACTCTGCTGTGAGGCGGAGGCTCTGAGGAGAAGCAGGGAGATCCCCATGATCACTTGCTCAGATGGGAGATCCTGCTGGGAGAAAAAAAGAGGAGTCAGAGAAGAGCCAGACACAGATGGAGTCTTTGAGGGGGCGCTGAATGGAGAATGACAATCGCTCCGGGCTGGTGTGAAAGCTTCCACAAGCCTTTAGAGAGATGAGAGACGAGGCTTTGAAGAGATTAGCATCACACAGCTAACCCCCGTTTGAAGCTATGGTAGCTTTTCCATTACGTACACTGTAACAAAAACAAATCCCAGAGCCTGAGGGAGACAAATAAACCAAAGCTTTTTTTTTTTTTTTTTTTTTTTTTTTTTTTAAGAGAAGGAATATCATTTATCTGAAAATAAGCAGTTGTGGTTTGTTCAACAATTTCTGGACAAATAATTAATAATTAGATTGTTGATGCGAGATTCCTTCAAAGCCTCAGTTCCACAAACCAAATCCCTGAAAGTCCAGACAGGTCCAAGCACCTGCTTTATAATGCTCCAACAGAGAGTAGAGAACGATAATTGCACAAGGGAAGATTTCTTAGCTACCAAAAACATTACTGTGATAACGGTCTATGTATTGTGATATTGTACAATCTTGCCATGTTCAAATGAGTATAAGGGTAATACTTTTAGCACAGTCTCTAAAAATGTTTTTAAATGTGTTCAAACCTGTGGAGTAAAATTTTAAACTCGTCAAATTTTATCACTCACTTGTCCCTCAGTTACATCTATGCACACACCCACAATTAAAACATGCTTTTTGCTATTTTTTGGGTTTCCACTGCAGAAACATCTGGGGGAAAATGATTTGTGCACAACACATAGTTCTAATAGATTTACAAAACTCATTTAAAGTCTTGACAGAATTAATTAGGTTTAATCAAACCTACAAATATGAATATCAACTCCATTCCATTGGCACACTCGAAAACAGGTTGACCTCTTTTGTAGTTTTAAACATCGCAATATCCATTACACAGAACTGAAATATCGTTCTGTGACTTCATCTTCAACATCAGTCAGGTCTAGCTGCTAGTGTTTCTAACCACCCAGACAAACCCACACACAAACGGCTCACCTCTTTGCAGACAGGCAGGAGCTGGTGGAGGGTGTGCAGGAGAGACCTGAGCTCTCCTCCCAGCTGCAGGCTGAGCTGACAGGCACACACCAGCTGCAGTGCTAGCTGAGCTAACTCAGCCCTCCAGCACTCCGGTTCACTGAGAAGAGCAACGGTCAGGGATTCAGCTAAGGAACTCAGCTCCACTACAGCCGTAACACTGTCCACCTACACATAGGAGGCAAGCAAAGACTCAGAACTTTGCACGAGTGGTCCCTTTATTTAGTAAATGCTTTTCTCTGTTCATTTAAACTTTATTGTGCATTATCAGGCATGTGTATATCTGGATGAGTGAGAGAGCAGGTAAAAAAAAAATACATACATTTGCATAGAGAGGCCTAATGCTGTCAGATCCATTCAGCTATAGCATTTGGCAAAGTGCAAAGTGGTATTATGGTTTAACCCTCCAATCAATGATTGTTATTGGAAATCAGTGTGCTGTTAATTAATTTCTGGGTTTAGTTTTAGCTCTTCCTCAGCACTTGCAGAGGAACTTCTAAAATCTATTACAATTTTTACATCCATCCCATGCGAGGTGTTTGCATGTTCTTACCAGTATATAAGGGAAAAGCTGGAACAGGCAGCGCAGTATCTCTTGGGTAACTTGTGTGGAGGGGGAGCCTTGAACCTCTCTGGGCTGCAGCAGGACTCTAAGCAGGCTGTGTCTGAGCAGGGCATTTTCTGGCAGCCTCTGGGGTTCAGTGTAGAGGTACCGCAGGAACGGAGCCAGCATGGATATATACAATGGCTCATCTCTAGCACATTAAAGAAATACATGCAATAACTAAAAATCGTATGAATCAGCACATTCATATACAATATTCAGACACACGCACACACAGAGAGCAGCCATAATATTAAAATCTGTCACCAAAACAGCTCATGAGGCAGGGATGCCACATGACCACTGAAAGCATCTGCAGATCCCTCAATGTCAAGACAATGACATACCAGGAGTAATTTTGCCTTGAAATTTACATGGTTTAAAACAATGTTCAGGGAGCTAGCATACAAGTACACAGGTACATTCATGCCATGACCCAAAATTTCTCAGCCAAACATCACCCAAAGCCTCACACTGCTTCTGCTGATGTGTCATCAGTGCATCCTTGTGCTATCCCTTCCCCATGCACTTGGCCATCCATATAATGGGGAAAATGTGCTTCATCAGGCATTCCAAATTGTTCTATTGCTCTATTGATCAGTTTGGATACCTATGTGTCCACTGCAGGCACCCATTTAACATTCAAACTGGACCTTTAATGTAACTCAGATCCTTACGTTTGCCAATTATTCATGCTAATAACTCATCAACTTCATCGACTGACTGTTCACTTGCTGGTTAATAGATCACACACCTTAGCATGAGCCACTGAGACGAGATATATAACAACAAGTCATTTGCTAGATATACATCAATAGATACATATTAACACAATGTAATTTGACTGGGAGTGTTTCCTATAATAACAAGGAGAGAGAATGACTTATAATCACTTAATGTAGGTTAAAGTGACAAAATAATGCGGCTTGAATTCACCTTAACAAAGGTTTATTTCTAAGCCACAGATTTAGACTTTGCCATTCTCTAACCACCTCTCACTTAATGCTTAAAACTGACCTTGACCCTCATTCAGTAAAATAAAGCAGACCACCAAAACAAAATCCCTCATTTTTAAAATTAAGAAATTGCAAAGATTGTTCTTAGAAAGTCTTGATCTGACAAAGGTAAAGACAAGCACTCTGCTTTCCAGTGGAATTGGAACGCGAGTGTGTGTGAGTGTGTGGTGGTTTTCTCTCTCGCTCAAGGCCTCTTGTCTGAATGTCATACTGAGAAGAAACTCTTACTTATCAGCAGCCAGCTGGATGAAGTCATCAATCTCTTGCAACAGAGCAGGCCAACAATCAGGACGATTCTCCAGCACTGTGATGTACGGGTGAGGGCAGCTCCTGAGGCCATGAACAAGACACATACGCACAAATGCATACATTCCAAAACAGATGGTAAAAACATGAATGCAGTCAGATGTAGACAGAACATGCTGTTCATTTCATACAATGTATAGAAATTAGGCTGCAAAATAGCCTTGCCTGTATTCACCCCAAATGACACTGAGGGGTGTATATATACACATGCATACACTTCAGTCTCATTTGGGTTCTGTATGCATGAATACAAGCAAGCACCACACACAACTGGAGTTCTGTAGAATTAAGGAATGTTTAACATAAAACTGAAAATTAAAACAATTAAAACAATTTTGAATCTCAAAAAAACGCAGTAAACATTCTTAAAATATACTACAACATCCTGCCCTGCCCTTATTTTGGTTCAGGTTCCCTTTTAATTTTTCATCCTGTCTTTGTCCATGTGCTTCTGTTTTTGTTTTGGGTTACCTGCTCTGCCCTCATGTCACGACCCTCAGCTTTGTCTTGACTGTTACCCTGCCCTCAGACTGTTCTTGGGTGTTTTTGTTTGCTTTTCTTAGCGTTTATACCCCTTGTACGTGCCTTTTGTTTGGCACTGACATGTTGTAGCCATGCTCTTAAAGTCATTGAATATTGTTCACTAGCTGATAGCTTCTTGTTTTTGTTTTTTTTCCAAAGCTTGTAGGCAACAGTATTACTACTCCTACTGGGACAATTTCAACAGTAACGAAAATCATTTACAGATAGGAACTGATATTATTAACATTTGCACATAAATAACACACATGTTCATATTACTTCACATAACCGCTGACCAAAATTGAAACTTTCCTTGGTTACACCAGAGCTCAAGCTACAGAGCGTACTGAAATCACCTTTGAAAAGAAACCCTTCCAAGTGGTGACATCAACGATCAGACTCGCCTCAGTTGGGGTGTTCAAATCGAACAGAAGCACTCCATTATTCTCACAGACAGTCTTCTGACTCATTATCTCATGATCTAACTTCTGGTGCTCTCCATCCTACTAACCCAGCATTCACATCACTGGAACCCATCCATCAAGCTCAGGTTCGGGCGGACAGGCACAACATTACCTGCTTTCAGCATCAGACAAAGGCTGGATGTGTATAGTTGCCCGACACCCTGACCTTCTCTTCGCTGAGTTTAACTGCAAGTTCACAAACCAAACTGGAATCCACAGACAGAGCCACCTGAGACTACGTAATGTAGTCAAGAAGACTTGTTGATGTGTGTTACTCAACCGTCAGAGTAAGAGAAAAGCTGTACTAAATTACTGGGTGCTCTGGAAGTTATTGTAACGCTCAACACCATTTCAGATAATATTGAAGGTGATGGGTTAAACCCATATGCAACTTACAGACTTATGAGCTAGTGGTTCTTGGCTTGCACATATGGTTCTAGCAACTTTATTTATCCTATAGCCTACATGATGAAAGAAAACTGCATTTTACTCAATTCAGATTCAGATACAAAAGTTGGATACACACGAAGGTTTCCGTGAGTAATGGGATAGCAGAACCATTTTGGTTTCCTAAAGAATCATTTGTGCTATGGCATCAAGCCAATCACGGTAAATACGTACTGTGAAAAAAGAACCAGTGTAAATGTTCATTATTTTGATGTCTCACCAAAATATAGATATACTAAATATCTATTCAGCCTTCAGCAGTTTAGCTCCTTTTAGACCAGAGCGTGTTAATATTTATCATCCTTCAAATATTCAGTAACAAAAGAGCCTGTTTAAATTGAAGTAACTGTTTTAGTACACACATACGTACGCCTGTGTGTGTGTGTGTGTGTGTGTGTGTGTGTGTGTGTGTGTGTAAACAAATACACAATTGTGTGTAAACAAATACACAATTATTCAAATAATCCTATCTGGCACCTTTAGTTTTAGGAGTACTTTAAGAGTAATTTTCATTAGAATTTTTCACCCTTTAAAAAAATTAAGAAGAAAGCCATTCATATTAAAGAGATAATAACTAACAGACCATAAAGAGGGTATTGTCCCATAATAGGGTCCAAGTGGCCTTGTGACCTTAGAACAGATTGTTTGAGGTGGCATCAGGCAGACGGACACACTGGGCATCAGCAGGGCCCTCAATTAATCCAAAGCTGTTCCTGTTGGCCAAGCACCAATTACAGACAAGATTGTGGCTCTCCAGCCATTCAGTCTCTCACTAGGCAGTAGAAAAGATGGACAATTCTTAAAGCTTGCTCATTATTTGTCTATGTCCAATTCAGAGGCATAGGTTTACATTATAATCAGCTGAAGGGTAAATCTCAGCCACCTGATGGAAACACTGCCCATCCCCCAGCCGTAATACCACCCTCCTGACTGTGTGATGACCCCAAAACCCCACACGCCAAAGAAAGAGCTCTCACAGGTTATCTGGATGGCAAGCGATAAGTAAACTCAACTGCCACTGGCTTTAAATTAAATCTGTGTAAGATTCTTAAGGCTCATTAGGATTGACTGATTCCTGCAAAAGACTCCAAATTACACATTTATCACCACTAATGAGACAACTATCCCCAAGGGGTTGATCATATTGGAAGGACAATTTATGGGCAATAACTCATAAAGACGTATGACCTCTACTGATAACGGGGGAGTTGACAGCTCTGTCTCAACATGCAGCTTTCTTCTTGTAAAATTGGTCCTTTGTTTTTCCTACAACAGAATTAAATACTCATACCTTTAAAAGCAACAATGAACATTTTTAAAGCTCTTTTATTTCCTATCTCCTTGATTCACATCTCTTTTATTCAATAATAATTCTACAATGCCAAAGAAAGTATGACAACAAACGTTTTGATGTTGGAACCATGCCCATATTTCCAAAACTGAGATTCAGAGGGGTCAAATTCAGAGTGGGATTATCCATTTTTTGGTTATCACTTTTCTATCATGGCAATATGAATACTAATGTCGTTTTATTCAAACACCTTTAAAATAACTTTTTTTTATTATTTTCTGTCTCCTAGGAGTTGCACAGTTCTAGAAACTTTTTTAAATTGTCAAATGGCATGTGCAGGAAAAGTAGTTTCATGGTTTTAAAAGTAATTTCATGGCTAAGACAAGTGCAGCAAACGTAGTTTCATGGTCGCTGAAAACTGGAGAATGTAAAGCCGATAAACGGGGTCCTCGTATTACAGCAGTCTCGACATACGTTCACGGCGCTCACTTCTGTAAAACCATTTAAAAATTGAAACGAGACTGTTTCCGCATACGCCATTAGTGTTGTACATACGGACTAAATGGGCAAAGTGGTTGTATATGTAGTATACACAGAATATGCAGTAACGTGGCCTGTGAATCAGGGAGTTGGCATCCCACAGTGCGGTTACCTCCACAATTTTGTACAGTTAAAAGCACAAAAAATGTTTTACACACATATTTTGTCAGTTTTTCTGTTACAATACAGTGTGTCTACTACTACAGTACACCTGTGTTAGGATTGGTAAGTGACTAGAGCGTGATTCCATTTACACCAAAATTTGGTTACTCACAGTCAAAGGAAAGGGACTGGGTCGTATCCCGAGGACCCCCTGTAATAAGGAAGCTAACCGGTCACTGTCTTCCAGTGGTGTTTAAAGTCGGACAGAAGCAGCTCTCTTACAGTAAGACAGGCGTATCCATCCTCACCTGATGGAGTATGGGCAGGTGAAGGATGTTCTTCTATCTCTCTGACTCGCTTGGATCTGCAGCAATCTCCCAACCACCTTGATCAGCCCCTGTACGCTCCTGCCCAAAGAAGAATTCAAAATCCAAACAATAACCAAAGTTTCTTCCCTTAACACCAAATGACACTCATACATTTGTTCATCCCACAAACTTCACACTAAAACCCTTATTATCTCTCCTTCTCCCCCACTTATTAAACTCTCATATCCTTTGTGTTATTATTGTTGTTTTGTTATACAAACTCAAGTATAAGGCACATGATAATTGACACACACTTAAATAATAACAGTTCATTACATGGCAAGTTACTTATAATTCCTTTCACATTCTGTGTCCAGACATTTGCTCTAATGTTTCTCCATTAGTTTAGAGGTTAAACAAGGTGGCAAAAATGACACGAGAATAAAACAACACACACTAAATGCATTTTTAATAACTTCATTTATTCAAATGCATAAACATAAATGGAGCCCTGATTGGAGGTTTAGATTCTACACTTCAGACACTTTCAAACTGCTGGCTGTGATTGTTTTAATGAGTGAGGAGTTAAAGAAGAGGCATTTCATGGCATGTAAGAGAAGATGGTATCCTATACAGTGAGCAAAAAAGAGAACTCCAGTCCCTGTGGGTAAAAACGTAACGGTACAACATGTCCCTATGGTCCATTTGTGTTCCTTACATACATTTTTAAAGGGGAAAGTAAAAGGCCTACATTCCCACAGCTTTTTAGAGGGTTTTTTTTTCAGCAGAAGAATAAAAATGGCCTGAGGTAAGTATGGGGTGTGTGTTGTTAAAGCAACTTAAAATATACAACTAAGCACAATTATGTTTCCTAACTAAAGATCATGAACATGCACCCAGTGACTGGGTTTGTACTCTGAAAGAACATCTTAAATTGGGCAGCTTTTATACTGTGCAACAACAACAGAATTGTATCATTATTTAGCACTATTTCCATCAGTCATCATATTTTAACATAATGGCTGATTTATCCATATTCTGTCCACTAATGTACTCCTTTACAGTTTTAACAGAACTGGCACCCCTCCTCTGAGCATAATGAGGAAATTGTGGGGGGGTGTTTTATAGATTATATTTATTTTGCATTTAAGTGCAAGTTCATTATAGGTGAAAGTTAAAGGAGTTTAAACAATGCCGCTCGAATGTAGAGCTTTTTTTTTACCGGAAACTCTTCAGCAATGACTCTAAATTCATTCAGCTTGACAGTCAGTAAAGCTTTTGGCCAAACTAGAAACAGTTGCCAAGAAAGAGCACATCCATGGGAGGAGCAGAAATAGGTCAATTCTATTGAGCAGAGGCACGGATTTGGATAGAAATGGGATAATTTATTGGGGCGTTGGAGACAGTGCCCCGGTTGCAGGACTAGAGACTCTCATTCATTATAAATCAAGCTGCTGTGGCTGCATGTTCTGCACTCTTAATTCCTTAACCTTCTCCTCTTCTCCTTCATCCTGCACTCAACTTTCAGTCGACCTGCGCATCCCCTCTTCCTCTGGGTTTGATTACTCTATATTTCAGAGTGAGAGAGGGAAGCCATAACTCCGCACTGACAGCAAAATCATCTGCATTTCTGCTTTCATCTTTCATTATTTTCTTGCGTCTGTGAAGTTCCCTGTGTGAGTGGAGGTAGCAGTGCTGTGACTGCACCATGACGCAGACTAAAGGCATTCGCCAACATGCTCTTGCCTGCTGCCTACAGGCTGTTGGCGAGTGTGAAGAACTGTTTTTCTGGGGCAGTGTGTTGAAGCTTAAACACATTAACAAAACAGCAGCAAAAAAGCTTAAGATTGAGCATGAAAAACAGTCTGAAGTTAAAAAATAAAGAATTTTTACTCTCTGAAGTACCCTAGGGAAGACCCCAAAGGATGAAAAAAAATTATAGCGAAATACTGGCTCCTAAAAATGAGGCCCATTTGCTTAATGCATTTTTTTCTCTCAGAATTCACAAGTGTTGTAAAATGAATCATTTAGCATAATTTTTTATCATTGCTAGCTTAAATGAGGATGCAGATTCTGAGGCTTTATTGAATAACACATGGGATGATTTTTTTTTTGTGTGTGTGTGTGTGTGTGTGTGTATGTGTGTGTGTGTGTGTGTGTGTGTGTACCCACAAAAAAAGTCTCCCACTCACACCCCCAACACTAGGAGAGTCTATGTTAGTGTTTCCTTCAAGTCAGATGACCTGAAACTGCATCTTTTCTACACACGACTAACATATAATTGTTCAAAGCACATGAAATTGTTCAAAGCTAACTTTTAATTCTGTAACCTCAACTATGTGGATTTAGAGCACAAAATGTTCTCCAAATAAAATTTGTCAAGTAATTAATTTATTGTAACAGTAACTCATCATCTTTTGCTTCCACACATGAAGTTCCAATGGCTCTGCAGCATTAAAGCAGACACGTTCTCCTTTGCATGGTTTTCTGTTCATGCAGCAGGAGGAAGATTTGCTGCGTGGGCAGTGCTCTGCCATTACTATAGCGAGTGCGACAGCATGAGCTGTTTGTGTGTGTGTACGTACTGAATAAACATGAGAGCTGGCGGAGGCTGCACTTAAGCCGTGTCTCCGCTTTGATATCAGAATATGCAAATGAGCTCCTACAGTCTACTGCCTCTGTCACCCAAGTGGCCAACTCCAAGTAAAGTAGGAGTTGCACAGGAATATAATCACATCAGCAAGCAGAACTGCCAGATAGGCAGAATCAAACAAATAACAGCTGTGACTGGTTTGTTTCTGTAAAATTACAAAAATTTTAAACAAAAAAATCTAATATGCATCTTCTGATCAGGTTTATGTGAAAGAATGTCATTTTTCTAGTTTCGGATTCTTCACAGGCTTCATGCTGGCAACCCTTTTCAAAATGTCTTTACAAAAAATGGTAAAGATGTAGACGGTCATTTAGAGAGCTCCATCCTAGAGAAACTAAAGGCAAAACTGTGCACAGCATTGGTGATAAACAATTCATGTCTCTTAAAATTACCTCATACTATAGTTCTGTCACGATTTCCCTAATGAATTTGCTGCCTGACACCTGGAGCGCTGATGTTTTGAGGCTCATGGATTCACCAGGTCATTTTGGATAGCAATTAAATTGGCTGTATTTGCAGGCATTTTGATCCCTAGCCTCTAAAACTACCAAGGCAAAAAAAAAGTACATTTTCTATAATGCATTTCATATCCAGCCACTCTGAACCATTATTTACATCACCAACCCGAAACACTGTAGAGATAAGGAGCAGAAAAATACAACTGGAAATAATTTCTAAGCATTAATTGCTATAACTGGGCATTTCTGGCTTATCAATGAGGGAAGATATTCAGAATTCTTTACAATTTACTTTCTAAGCTGATAAAACTTCCCGCAAAATGACAGGACACCACCACCCAGGGAGGGGAAGGAACTTGAACATGATGATAAGGCCCATCAGTACACCAACACATGTTTTACACCAAATAACATTACTGTGCAAATAGTTACTTCCGCTTTATCTGCAATAATGATTATCAAAACTGAATTTCTTATTCATTTTTCCACATAATACTCATGGACCATGTATTTTAAGACTATGTTTATTTTTTAATTACAGGGAAATTAAAAAGATCATCTCTGGTAATCAGATATATTGTTGTATTTCAACTCATAATAAAAACATACATCTCCGAAAAAGTTACAGAAATGTAAAACGAAAAAGGCTTTCTTGATAAAGTCACTCTGGCAGAGTTAACTTTCTTTGAAATCGTTTTGGAGCATTTCTATTTGAAATGAAATTTTGACATTTTAAAAGAAATGACGTTTTGAATTTTAAAAGGAAGCATGTTCAAATTATTCTTAATGTGCATGCACTTCATTCAGTTATACATTGTTTTGTAACTACAATGAAACTAATTCAAAAAATGTGCAAGTTAAGTAGTCATCTGTTAAAATGAACCAAGGCTGTTTAAATACAGATCTTTACAGTTAGGTTCAATAAAAAAGTCAGATTTTTCAGATTTCTAACAATTAGTAAATATTGCAAGCCTCCAAGTACCAAATTCATACTGATTCCACAGATAAGAATACATTTTAAATGATCAGGGCGGTGTACCTTGCGGAGGGCAGGAGGTTGAGGATGCTGTTGAGCACATACAGCAGGTCAGCGTGACCCTGCTCTACCAGCAGCACCAGTGCATCGCAGCAGGCCGAGCGCACCAGACCATTCTCACTGCTGCACTGCTCCCACAGTGCCTCCAGAGCAGCTCCCTGCCAAGACACAACCACACACCATCAGGAAACATTACCAGGAGTCAATGCAAAACTGTACTGATGACTCCACTTTAAAAAGGTCCATATCATGGAATTATTATTAACCAAATTAATTTGAACTGGTACATACACACAAAATTTTAAATGTGCCCTTAGCCCCATATTCCATACATGGAAATTAAGCTCTAAAACAATTTTGGTTTTACAGTCTGGACTGCTTTTTATATCATGGAAAATACAGAACAGACAATCAAAGGAGTACATGTATCAGTCTTAATTTCACAGTAAAAAATGGACATACTACTCTCCATCATAATAACATCCTCCTAACCACAATTTCTGTTACTAGTAATTTCACTCTGAGGCACTTATCTATAGGATTTATCCCAAGCATTGTAAATATGGCAGAGTGCATTTCATATTGTGGTTTTTTATCCAAATAATTTAGATTCAAATGATTTAAACTTATATAAACATATTTTTTCCTGTTCTTGTCCCGTCTCAATTTACTCCAGACGTCAATGAAGTTTTCTGATTCCGATTTATAAATAGAGGTTAAAAAACAGCCATGTAATACGACGGGTCTGGGTAAACAAACCCACATAAACTGACTTAAGAGAAAGAAAGAAAATGAAAGATGGTCAGCATCACACTTCAGTGAATCTTGGATAACCATGATCGTGAGAAGTTCATCAGTTGTCCTTTCCTGGACCACTTTTGGTGGGAACTGACCACTGCAGACCAGACAACCATGCGGCTTACAGAATCCTTCTCTATCTTCCAAGAACTTAAAGAGCTGACTGTTCCCTTGCTGCCTAATATATCCCATACACTGACAGGTATGACAGTAACAAGACAATCAATGTTATTCACTTCACTGCTCAGTGGTTTTAATGTTGAGGCTGATTGGTGTACACTGAGGGTAGAGTCACTGTGACTTTCTAAGACACTAACAGAGAAGTGTTATTTATTAATAATTTTATTTTTGCACCACTGTTCATATAGTTTTTCAAGATTTTCTTTCATACTTGCTTCTCTATACTTTGATAAAAGCACAAGTTTAAAGTCTTTCGAGTCAAAGATCATTTGAACACCTAAAAACGGTGTGCTGATTTCACAAAGAGGAAATAAAATGCGTAGGGTGTGTCATTAATTCCATAAATATTTATGCAGGATTTTTATTTCTGCGAAGTAGACCTGCTCAGTCTTTAATGTGTTAAGCTTCTGCAAGTTGAAAAGGAATATGATCATGTACTACGTTTCATGAGTGTGGAATGGCTGGAATACTGAACAGATTCGACACTTCCAAAATGATTTGCATTAATTTGCACTAATAGTGATATTTTATTACTGTTGCCTTAGTTATATTGTCACTTTGTTAGCTTATTTGATATTTTATTTTGCACTATTCTGTTCTTTTGAACCCTTATTTACTCCTATCCTCTTTTTGCATTGAGCATGTATACGACAAAAGAATTTCCCTCGGGATGACTGAAGTTCTTTCTTATCTTATCTTATGATTCTTAGGCCCTATATCCCCACACCACTTGATACATCATGCAAAATATGTTCGCAACTTCCAGGAAATGTAAACAGAAACATCAGAGGCATTATGAATGCAGAGCAGATTCTAGGGCTGTGCGATTTGGCCTAAAATCTACATCTCGATTTATTGAACATTTTAACTCGATTACGATTAATGAGCGATTTATTTATTTATTTATTTTTTGCCTTCATAGTTCACTGACAAGTTTTGTACAGTAAATATGCTGACATTACAAGTGAGAGATTTTCGAATGAAGGGTGCATTACTTGATTTTAAAATAATTTGTTATTCACACTATCTACTATCTATGATTATTTACTGAGCATCAATGTTGAACAACTGAAATTAAAGCACACATTACCTAAAACTAACTGTCACTTTGTTCCTATAAAAATAAATAACTTGCACATTTGGAAACAAAATAAATTATTTTCAACGTTTTTTTATTTAAAATAGTGACTCAACATGCGGTAGTGTTTTTAAAGGGAAAGTACTTGAATTAATCGACCTGAAAAACTTTGACCGATTATAGGTTCTGATTTCGATTACTTTTTGATTAATTGCCCAGCCCTACTAAATTCTAAAATAGCCAACAACAAGAATGCGGGGAAATTATTAAAACCAGTTTAAAATGAGTTGTCTTTAAATATAGATCGAAAATTGGTTATATAAAAGTGACCAAAATTCAAAGTATTTTTGCTTGACAGAGAGTTCAGAACCAGACCAGTACCTCCACCGCAGTACGGCCTGCCACGAGTCAGCCTGGGTTTTAGCGAGGATGGTAGGATAAATATGTTCATTTAAAAGCAGAGCCTGGAAAGTCCGTACCCCCACGCTTGAGTGGTCACAGTAGAGACAGGAGGGGTAACGCAGCAGGATGCTCAGAGGTTCCATGCTGCAGCCAATATTTTTCTCAAAATTTGTAATTGGTTGAATCTTAAATAAACTACATGTACCACTTTGCAGTGTGTAATATGGCCACTGCATTTGTTAAGAGAAAACAGAAATCAGCGGGGTCCAAGCAGTGTGTGTGACCTGATGATCTCAACAGGTGAAAGATGAACATTTTAATTTAGTATATGTTTCATTTGGATTTGAAGACAACATGAATTTTGAAGATATGCCAAACCATGTGAGAGGAACAGAGGAAAACATGTCACTTGCTGTAGTAAGATCCTATGGCTGATCGGTATGAAGCATCTATTATGAATGAGGCTAAAATTTTCATTAACATTCACAAAGGGCATGTACTGGCTGCTGAATTGTGACCAGCTTTCTATGGCCATTTATTTAAATATGCCAAATAGAACTGTAGAAACAGAAGCAGTTCTCAAGATACTGTCCATTGCATCACCCCCTAAGGATAAAAATGCACAAAATATGGTTTGCATCCAAAGAACTTCAAAGAGATGCAAGATGTGAAATTTTATTAAGTTTGACCCTATCCATCAGAAATTCTTATCACAGTAATATGGAAGAAAAAAAAACTGGTGAGGAAAGAGAGACATTTGACAATCACTACATGATGGCAGCAATTCTAATAATATCTTCAGTGCACACATATATGATTCTATTTATGTCTGACCCTGATTTCTAGGACTCTATTTTAGTTAACTAAAAGATCTCAAAATAGCAAGTGAGTAGATAATGGTAAGAATTTATTAAAGTAGTCCTGAGAGAATTAATATGCAGAATGATTTGAAAAGTGGTGCAAATCTCAGGCAAAATAACAACCATGAAATATCTGTAAACTGCTGTATATATTGTACCATTTCAGAACTTAAAATCTAAAAACACCTTTTAGTGTCTACATTTTGGTATTTAAATCTTGGTGTTCTCTGAATTGCAAAAACATACAGGTCACTTCAGGGGAAAGAAACTAAATACTGGAGTACATAACCTAAGAGTGAGGGCTGCAGCTGTTGTCTGATTGACAATGGCTTCTGTATTGTGTTTTTATAGTTAGCGTTCAACCCACCTGAGTAGTGGATTCTGATATCTTCTCATTGTGGCCCTTCTCCTTTAACACCGCAGTAACCAGACTCTTCACAGCCTGCGGATACAGAGCATGAAGATACTGAAAACATCTAAATCTTCTTCTGTAATCAAACCCCAGTGAGCATGTCTAACAGCACTATATCACTGTTAAGAAAGAGGAAGATTAAAAGGTACAGTGTGACTTGAGATCAACAAAGTCTGCTGTTAACCCAGGGGAACCGGTTAGAGACATGTTAGTGTATGGATGTTAACAGATGCAAGGACCAGTAATCAGACACATGCTTTGATATTTTAATTGTTGTTTGACAATCACTGTTGGTGAACAATGGAATCAAGACCTCAGAATCATTAAATAACAGGACAAAATTAAGCCTCTAAGAACTGCAATTCTGTTAAAAAATAACTGCAGATCCCAAGAAACTAATATTTACATACTGAAATGCTGCCTACACTTTACCTGGGCTTGAATGAGGGAGCTGGGAAACTCAAATCTCTTCTTCAGTGTTTCATTCATCTTGTTAAATCACTATAATTGGTCCATACTGTTGGGGAGAAGAAACAAAAGTATAAGAGGCTATTCAGAGATTTACAAGCTTTCAAGAATTTATCTTTACATATAGGCTAAGGGGTGTAACAGCTCTAAAAGTGAACCAACACCACAATGTAAAATTCCATGGTCTCACATTGCGGTTCGAGAAGACGCCCCAACCCTGGCCCGGCCCTGCCCTGCCCTGCCATGTGCCACTCCAACACAACCCACTACCCCTGCTAAAAATGACAAAAGTAGTTTCTAGTTTCACAATTTACATCTATAAACCCAATCAGGCAAGCGGTCTATTTGGTAAATATTACATGTTTCAATTCTTTTATTGTCCTCCAGTCACATGTGAGGAGCTGATCGCAGCATCTGCAGTAAATTTAAGCAATTTTTCTGGAACTCAAGTTGGATTATAATCCTGAGATTGCAGATGCCCCAGGCACATTCATGTGGGAACATTTGCTTATTCAGTTTAGTAGAAACCCCAGAATTTGTTGTAAATGCTTGTATTCAGGAACCCCCCCCCACTCCAGGTCAGTGCGCGCGCGTGTGTGTGTGTGTGTGTGTGTGTGTGTGTGTGTGTGTGTGTGTGTGTGTGTGTGTGTATATATA